>JAZBHA010000904.1:22744-35019 GCA_037464855.1 Iselma pallidipennis | reverse complement strand
CTGGATTGTAACAAAACTAATAAAGCTGACTAAAAACAACAAAACGATGACTGTATACCTGATGGGTGGGTAAGGCAATTTTTCTTATAAAAATGTAAGTATAACCTTAAAAAATAAATACTAATCAATAATCTATTTATATGTTATAGTGTTTATTAATATTTGTTGTAATTATCAATTTTGTAGATAAAAATGTTGAATATGTGGCATTATTTTGTTTTCCATGTTTGTTTATTAATATTGGGCGTGATCGCTCAATATGAATGGCAAGCAAGGGATGCATTTGATGAGGTACGTCGTGCAATGGATAAAGTCAATAAATATAATTGTGAAATCCAACATGTTGGTGATCTATATTTACCAGAAACATCAGTATCACATGTACCCGATATAAAAGATGTTAATATAAATCCAGTCTTTCCAAATCGGACACAATTATTACATTTACATAATATGGCATTAAGTCGAGCATTCTTTTGGAGTTATATATTACAAAGTCGTTTTATACGTCCAGCTATTAATGATACATATGATCCAGGAATGATGTATTATTTTCTATCAACTGTAGCTGATGTCTCAACAAATACACATATCAATGCTAGTGCTATCTATTTTGCACCGAATATGTCCTATTCATCATCGTATCGTGGTTTTTTCAATAAAACCTTTCCACGATTTGCACCAAGAACATTCCGTGCTGATGATTTCAATGATCCAATACATTTAGAACGTATATCAACATTGAATACATTCATTGTACAAGATTTGGGTGCTATTAAACCAGATACTAGTAATGATTATACATCCGATTTTTATCGTATTAATGAATGGTATAAGAAATGGTTACCAGATGATAAAGTTGGTACACGACATGATACGAAAACAACATATCAAATTGATATTAGATATGCAAATAATACAAATGAAACATTTACATTCCATGGACCACCTGGTGCTGATGAACAACAAGGTCCTGTACGATGGACACGACCATATTTTGATTGTGGTCGATCGAACCGATGGCTAGTTGCTGCAGTTGTACCAATTGCTGATATTTATCCAAGACATACAGGTTTCAGACATATCGAATATCCTACGTAAGTGGAATTTTGGCCTTTTTTTTTAATAAAAATCTAATACAAAAATCATATCTTTGTTATATTATGTAGATATTCAGCAGTCTCTGTAGTAGAAATGGACTATGAACGTATTGATATCAATCAGTGTCCATCAGGTGAGGGTAATCCAGAAGGTACCAATCTGTTTGCTGATACGGCCCGTTGTAAGAAGGAAACTACCGAGGTAAAGGCTGTTTTTTATTTTTCATGTCCTGTCCTGTGTAAGCCCCGAATTATCAGAGTTCCCTACAGTCCTGAGTCTTTGATGAAGCCCAGAATATTAGCAATAGATAGCCTATGTACCTCCTTAGGTTCGATAAATAGCAACCCAAACCAGCAGCACCTCATCTCAGGAAGGACAGGGCACTCACACAGTATGTGAGCCGCCGTCTCGCGCCTTCCTCTGGATATTTCCTACATGTGGGCTCATTTCTGATGCCCAGCATTGTCAGATGCTCATTTACATGGCAGTGCTCCATTAGGATACCGACCACCTTTCTTAGATCGGCTCTCCTGGAAGGACCTCCTATAAAGTTCCTTGCCTTCTGGTATTCCAATCAATAATTTTTTTGGGCTTCGTTTGCCCACTTACTGGTTAGAGATCTTATTGTGGTAGTGGCCACCCTGTCTCCCCCTGGGCCACATACCGCCACCTGCTCCTGCACCCTGACTGTTTTTGACAAACTAAACACCTTACAATGAAATCAATTTATTCTAGTGTGAACCATTACATGGCTGGGGCTTTAGACGTGGTGGTTATCAGTGCCGTTGTAGACCCGGCTTTCGACTACCTACAGAAGTACGACGTCCGTTTCTAGGTGAGGTTGTAGAACGAGCCACTGCCGAACAATATTATAATGGATTTGATTGTCGTAAAATTGGATGTAAGTATTCTCGAATTTTTAATAATTTTCTCTTTTACTCGACATATATTTTAATTTGAAATGCTCGTAGGGGTTCAAAAATTGCCAGTTCAATGGGAGAGAGCACCACCATATATACGTAATTATTATTTAGACCAATATCCAGAATATAAAAATGCAACTGGTGGTCTGGAATCGTTACGTCAACGTAAAATAAATATTCATAAAGTTCTTGATTTTATTTGGGGTATCAATAAAGATACATGTCGAAAATATAATCCACAACAATTAGTATTAGATGGTGGTGTAATGGATGGTGCACGAGAATATTTTGAGAATGAAGCCAAAATGGCATTACGTTTAGCAAATTTCATTAGTGCTTTCTTACAAGTCTCTGATCCATTAGAGATCTATTCAGGCAAACGTGTTGCTGACCGACCATTAACTGAAGACGAAATGATTGGTGAAACATTAGCAATTGTATTAGGTAATAGTCGTGTATGGTCAGCTGGTACATATTGGGAACGTAATAAATTCACAAATCGTACACTATTTGCACCGTATGCTTATAAAGAACAATTAAATACCAGGAAGTTTAGTGTTGAAGATTTGGCGCGATTGAATAAATCAGGTATCTTTTCAAAAGAATTTCATAAAATTTGCGTATTTTCAATGTGTTTTTTTTTACAAATTTCAGATGAAGTATATTTAAATAAACCGTGGTTTTTGTCGTTAAAACAACGTTGGTTGACCAATTTTGATAGTTTAGAAAAATATTATATGAAAATTAAGGTGCGTTATAATGAAACTGGTGAAACTACAATGAAATATGAACGTTATCCGAATTATTATCGTGGTGCTAAATTGGAACATGGTTTATGGACATCCCCATATTATGATTGTTATGGTAAACACCCAATGTGGAAGATTAAATATGCTGCACCATTCTTTGGATGGGACAGTCTTAAAGCTAAATTGGAATTCAAGTAATGATTATTTTAACAATATATATAAAATTATTTTGATTTTTATATATTTTTATATAATTTCAGAGGTGTTGTTGCTGTTACAATGGACATGATGAAACTCGATATTAATCAATGTCCTGATAAATATTACAGTACAAATGCATTTAAAGGGACACATAAATGTGATGAAAAGAGTTCATATGTAAGGGCACAAAAAATACAGAGCGATCTATGAAATTTATGGTCATAGTGTGCCACGACAAACGTATGTCTTTGCGTGCTTGATAGTTCAGCTGCTTATTGCAGTAACGCCATCTGTATAGATTTATGATAACGATAAAGTGTCGACATACGTTTTTTACATCATAAAAAGTCAACGCTCACTTGATCATAGATTTTATAGATCGCACTGTATATTATAATACAAATTTTATATAAATGGAATGTTTCAGTGTGTTCCAATTCTGGGTCGTGGCTTTGAAACTGGCGGTTATAAATGTGAATGTAAACAAGGCTTTGAATATCCATTTGAAGATGCAATCACATATTATGATGGACAATTAGTTGAAGCTGAATATAGTAATTTGGTTGATAATAATGAGACACGTTTCAATATGTTTAAATGTCGTCTAGCTTCTGGGAATAATATTCAAGCAAACATTTTTATCATGTTATTATTATTATTTGTTATTTTTGGTATTTATGGACGATAAGAATATTTAATCGTTTCATATTTGGAAAAACAAATTTGTTCAACAAATAAGAAAAACAGATGCCTGAATCAGTGCCTTGGATTACAAATCATCTATACATTATTTTTTGTTTAAATTTACAATTAGTTTTATATTATTTTTATATTGTTGACAGATATTTTGCATGTATTTTTTTTAAATTCAATTGTACTCTAAATAGGCCGAGATGCAATTCAAGATCTTTTAAAATTTTCGTTGTCCAAAGATCTGAAATAGTACTCGTACAAACTCAAATATCCATTTGAAGATACAATCATATATTATAATGGACAATTAGTTGAGGCTGATTATAGTAATTTGATTGATAACAATGAGACACGTTTAAATTTGTTTAAATGTCGTCTAGCTTCTGCGAATAATATTGTTGTTATTAGTTTTTGTTATTTTCGGTATTTATGGACGATAAGGATTTAATCGTTCCATATCCGGAAAAACAAATTTGTTCAATAATAAGAAAACAGATGCCTGAATCAGTGCCTTTTTTTTTGTAAATTTAGTTTTATATTTGGGCTTTTATTATTTGTATATTGTTGACAGAGATTTTTTTAATTCAATTGTACTCTAAATAGGCCGAGATGCAATTCAAGATCTTTTAAAATTTTCGTTGTCCAAAGATCTGAAATAGTACTCGTACAAACTTGTATAGATAGATAATACTCCTATTATTATTATTATTATTACTATTGTAGTAATGTGAGAAATTTAAATGTGTCCGTCCTTTATGTTCGTCCAAATTTGTACTTTTATACATTCTTTTTTTTGATAACAATATAATCAAATATATGTGACGTTACGTAAAGTCTTTTCTTTTGTATATCAATCTGAAATATTCCAGTATACCTATTATACAGATAAGTGGAATCGTATAGGTACATAGGTAAAAACAGGCCGAGACGGGAGTGAGAACAGATTTACCGATTTTATATAAGTGTAACAAAGACAAAAATGGGGTAGAATTGTTCCTACTCTGAATAACGCTCGGTGCATATTGTGGCACAGGGCAGGTTAATGGACCAGCGCATATTGCCACGCAATGCAGTTCAGTACTACGTGACGCAGTTTCTACAACTGACCAGTGTTTGCTTTTCTTTATCTAGCCAAAGGTGCGGTGATTTTACCTCTCTCTTTCTGCGTCCCAATATATCCCAATATGAGCTCCCGCGTGAACTGTCCTACACTACGCTGTACTAAACTGTGTCCCAATATGCGCCGGACCTAACGAAGAAGTCCCTCTTTCACTTTGTACACTTACGTGCATATTAAAGAGAACGACTCCTGGGTAAGAAATACTAGTATTTTCGTTCGTGTAAGTCAGGCTTTCCATCTCTTTAGAATAGGAAGGTGGAGAGATAGAATATCTTTCCTGCCAGATTTGCACAGATTCTGGTCTGTGAAGTTCAAGTTATCTTGCGAAGACCACCCTCGGCAGCCTGATTTACACAGGCCCAAAAAAGCGTCCTCTTTTATATGCACTTAAGTGTACTTTTTTTTTTTAAATAAGTCTTCATTATCCACGTAAAAACATATTTACCTATTTTTGTCCCGCTTCGGCTCGTTTCCCGCCCATGTTCCTAGACGATTGAAAAGACCGGTATATATGGTATTATTTAGTGAAATAATGCAAGTATCCATCGAATGGTGAGAATCAATAAAAAAATGCACTTACCACAGACGTTATTGTACCACATGGGAACTGGGAACAGAATTATTCTCGTGCAAATATATCAGGATCGGATTCCAAATTTTCCAAAACTATCACCAACAATTTTATAATAATTAAGAGAACTATTACGAAAATAATTAGATAAATGATAAGAAATGTAGTGAAACGTTTCATTTAAAATTTGAATCTGTCTGTTTTTGATTTGACATATTATTTTATGACAACTCTAGAAAATAAAACAATTCGCTCTTTGAAAAATATAACAATTTACTACAATTTTATTAACAAATAATTTTATATAAATAAATTTATATAAATAATTTAAATTGTGCACACTATATAGATTGTATTTGTTTGTATTTACATGTTCCAAGTCAAAAATTTGTATAAAATTTGTAGTTTTATTTATGTGTTGGTGGCAGTCTCCCCAACCACCAATAACTGTAGATTAATGAGCAATTTTTCAAGAAGAAGACCTAGAATAATTAACAAAATTCTCTCTAAACAACAATTTCATCTAATTGATTTATAAATTAAATAATAATCGGGAATTTTAACGAGTTTTTAATTGGGATTCTGCTACTACTTCTTCTTCTTTCGATGTATTATATGTATAATTCACAAATCTTCCCATTTGTACTAATTGAGCTGCTTCATTTGTAAAATGACATGCGAATAATAACATATTTCTAGGTTGTACTACAATTGCAAATCGCATAAACATTGCTGAGTACAAACATAATGCTAAAATCACAAAAAAATGATAAATTATATGTTATGTATGAGAAAGTAGTAATTCGAAAAGTATTTGTTCATCTTATATCCTCTAAAATATATAATGAAGCTGATGGAACTTAAACTTCAGGCCCCCCAAAGTAGGATTTAGAGGGACAGCATTCTTGGGAAGAGTGAAGCAAGGATGCTGACGATGTATTGGTCGAGTTGATTAAGTTTCAGGACCCTCTGAAGCTTAAGCTTTTGGTGTACGTCATTGAGGGGCCCCTTACAAAACGTAAGCTTCAAGGCCCCTCAAAGAACACAAGTTTCAGGGCTCCCAAATGCCTAGATCCGCCACTGTTGAATTAGGAAGCAATATGTTAAAAATAGAAGTCCTTAGACTCAGTCAGGTGTATTGAATCGACAATTATATGAAATAGAAAGAATACAAGATGAACATGGAGACTTTTCTGGTTTCATGTATTAATACAGGTGAAAAAAAATGTTACCATACCAAATGTCATTTTGCCACTAATATATTTTGGATCTTTTCGTATATCAGCTAAAGCTGCTATTGGTATTCCCCAATTGGCTATAGGACCCCAAAAATGTGTACTGAAATGTTATAAGAAAAAAATTAATTGATCTCTTGGAATCTACTGTTGTTAACCTACCTCATCAAATAGTCTCTAAATTCTTTACTTTTCACCATATTAACAGCTTTCTTTGCTAACGACATTTTTAATTATTTATCGACCGTCTTCTCTAATTCGTATTAATTAAATTAAACTATAAATTTATTAAATTATATGATTTGATATAAACCAACACAACACAATTATATTTGATTTCAAGGGGAAAATTATAACCTGATTATAACTTCAAGGTTAAGTCGATCGTTGACTTTGCAATTTTCGCATGACACTTCTTTTTATATAAAATCGTATTTAACCATAATTTAAATAAATGATAATGATAAGTTTCAATGATATCATCATTATATCACATATGGATAATAGGAATAAAATCCGTCAAAGAATAATTTAATTTTACCGCAATTTTTTAGGGATATTTAAAATCCGTATGTTGGTAATAGAAATAAAGCGCGAAATGTAAAAGTTACAGTTGACATTTACACGTTTTGTTGTTGTCATTTGATTTTCTCGATAATTTTCGTTATACGATGGTTTTTTAATGTTTTACTTGATATTTTACAATAATTTATTAATTTCTAATCAATAAATGTATATCAAATATGAAAGAAAAAACGAAACCAACTAGTGATCTATCAAATTCGAATCTAACTGAAGAATCCGGTGATGAAGGGGTTAGTTTTCAGTTAATACGTAGTTTAGAGGTTGATATTAATAAATATTGATGTAAATTGATATTTTTTCGATTCTTAGGATGAGACATCAAGTGTTGGAAGTACTTCAACAACAGATAATACATCACGTAGTGCAACACCAACGAATCGTTTACGTAAAGGGCGACGTGGGAAGAAGAGATTCAGTTCGAATAAGGTTTTAAAACCAATCTATAAATTTACGTATGTCTCCCTCAATGCTCCTAAAACATCCAGTTTATTAAGATATTTCCCAAATAGTTGCAGTATTAAAGAAGATCATGGCCAGCCATTGTTTGGAACACAATTCAACCATCATCTAAAAGAGGGCCAACCATTGGTCTTTGCAGCTGTTGGTAGTAATCGTGTAACAATTTATGAATGTCCTGAAGGCAATGGTATTAAATTATTACAATGTTTTGCCGATCCTGATTTAGATGAAAATTATTATACATGTGCTTGGACATATGATGATGATACCGGAAAACCATTATTAGCTGTTGCTGGTTCTCGTGGTATTGTTAGAATATTGAGTCCAGTAACAGCAACATGTGTACGACATTATATTGGTCATGGACATGCAATTAATGAATTAAAATTTCATCCAAGAGATCCAAATTTACTATTATCAGTATCAAAGGATCATGCATTAAGACTGTGGAATATTAAGACTGATGTTTGTATAGCGATATTTGGTGGTGTTGAAGGCCATAGAGATGAAGTTTTAAGTGCGGTAAGTATGTTTGGATTCAAAATCATTGAATAATTAAACAATTAAATAAAAATTCTAATTATTTGTCAAAGGATTTTGATTTATTAGGTAATAGAATAATGTCCTGTGGTATGGACCATTCATTGAAACTATGGAGACTGGATAAGGACAGTATGAATGAAGCTATTAAACAATCGTACCATTGGAATCCTACACGGAGTAATCGACCGTTTGATTCGTTAAAGGAGCATTTTCCCGATTTCTCTACAAGAGATATACACAGGTATATTATTGAATAATTTTAGGTTTTTGTCGTCTTTTCAATACTTTTTGTTTTAATAGGAATTATGTGGATTGTGTACGTTGGTTTGGTGATTTCGTTTTAAGTAAATCCTGTGAGAATTGCATAGTTTGTTGGAAACCGGGTCGATTAGATGATGAAACGTTACGTAAAGGTGAAACAACATCTACGGTGATTCATCGATTTGATTATAAGGAATGTGAAATTTGGTTTGTCCGATTTGCTATGGATTTTTGGCAGAAAGTAATTATTTTTAGAGAAATTTATATGAAGTGGAATAAGTGTTTTTTTTCTCTAATTAGATTTTAGCACTTGGTAATCAATCTGGTAAAGTATTTGTATGGGATATGGACGTTTCTGATCCAGCTCAAGCTCGATGTTATACATTACAACATCCAAAATGTACAACAGCCATACGACAGACAACATTAAGTCGTGATGCCAATGTTCTATTATGTGTTTGTGATGATGGAACAATTTGGCGATGGGATAAAGTAGCATAAAGTAATTCCTCTTTTTTTTTTCAACTATATTTGATATTTTATTACTTTTTTTGTACGTCAGTAAATAAACAAAACAAAATAATTTAAATCTAATTTTAAAGACTAGAAATCACATATTTTCCTGTTTCATGTATTTTCATTACTATTCGTTCGTCCTGAACCTAATTGTTTTCGGGCTTCTTTAACGATTTTTACTCGTGGTGCACCGGGACCAGCAAATGTTGCTTTAGTTTTATAGTTTTGAGGAACATAGAATTCGTAAACTTTGAAATATTTCAAAATATTCTCTACAAAATTAATCAATTTGTTTTTATTAAATCTTGTAGCTTTTTAGTGCTTTAAATGGACGAAAACTTACTGACAGTATCTGTTGGTAAATTATAATCAATAGCAATCTGTTCGGCTGTTACTGCTCTAGGTTTGGCTTGATGATCTGTAATGAACTGTAATGCTTGTCTTAAAGTAGTCTTGCCTAAAGTAACTTTTTGTGGTTCTTTCATGCCATATTCAAAGTCTTCAACAGGTTTCCGATCCATCGGTAAGCCTCGATCTGGATTTGTTGTTTCAGGACGTGGTGGATTCACCTTAACAATAACATAATTCAATCAGTAATCAATATAACTCTAATACAATATATTTACTGGATCATAGGATCGAACATAAACATCTTTTAAATGCTTATCGAGAACAGCATGTTTTTTTAAATTCTCTTCATACACATCAGGATATTCTGTAAAATATTTATTATTTGAAAAAAACAAAGTTCTTCTAAAGATCTACCAGATACCTCTCATCATTCGTTCATGAACAGTTTCATCACTTTTAAATTTAGGAGCATTTACTGGTTTATCTCTTGTTATTGCTTTATGAGCTCGACTTTCAATATTAAAGTTTTGAAATGGTTTTTTTATTGTAGCAATTACAAGTTTTCCAATATTACTACCCATCAGGATGCTTTAAAATTGAGGTTAGTTTTATAATCTAATCAATTGATACAAGAATTATGAATGATATGAACAAGTTCTATTCATCCTTAGAAATATATCAACCGTATCTAAATATTGTAATTATCAGTTATAAATTACACATTGATATTTTTACTTTATTTACAGATTTACAGAAACAGAAAAACACCTAACCTCAATTTTGTTCATTCCCACCACAGCAACATGCGTAAAAATCCATGTGCCTATATTCGACAGGACCGTATTTACACTTTTAAGAGACTAATATGTTATATTATTTGAGACTCTAATCTTTAATCTCTGATAGTATGTCAGATCACTGTATTTTTTGCTACTACGCTGAGGTTTCTTGATCAACGAAGACTTCTCCTTGGAAATGCTAATAGCCTCGACACACAGCGAAGTCAAATGATCATCTAGCGTTTAATCATCATTATACTTAGCGTGTGTGCCATCACAATCATTGCAATGATTATTACAAAATTAATTTATTGTAAATGATACTTATACGATTGAATGACAAAAAACTATTACATCTAAGACTGTTAAATCAGAAAGAAAAAATGAATCTGCACAAAAAATGCGTAGTTACTTGAAGAATGCACAGCAAGCGTTAACTGTAATGATAGTTAACTGTGTGTCAAAAATTCTTGAATAATGATCGTTGTAAATTGTAATTTAACGGCCAAGTCAATACAAATTGTAATATTGGTGAATTGTTTCACAATTACAATTAACGCACGCGCAAGGCGTAGGATAATTGTCGAATGTTGTGTGTACGTTTCTTAAGCAATCAGCTATTTGCGGCCATTAGTCTAATTAGCCATGTGCTATTAGATGGCGCGCATGCGTGGTTGACATAATTTAGTTAAATTGAGTTCTGAACAGCCAATTTATTAAATAAAGTTTCACTGCTCAATTATTGAATATTGTGTGCTGTCACACGACAAATTGAAAACCAAGGTAATGACGATCTTGGTCAAATAATTACAATTTATTTTGACCATGTGACAGGGGTTTTAGTCTTTCCTAAAAACACTAAATTTGACTAGTTATGATCTAATTGTAAAACAAACGTAATTAAAGTACGTTTTACAATAAGACTAAATACCTATTCTTTAGCGTTTTACAAAACGCCTGGAAATGTTAGGCGTATTTAAGAAAATTTCTGTGCATTTTTGGAATTACAATTTGCCTAGTCGTTTACAAAATGACTAGGCGTTTTATAAAACGACTAATGTTACAATTCGCCTACGGCACATATATATGAGTACGCCTCTGGTATTTATGTAATAATGGAATCCGCTAGCCGCTATAATGTGAATTAAGCTTTATTTCGTTTTATGCAGTTTATTTGTAAAAAGAGAGTATTTGTATTATTTTAATTACATTAAATAATCGTGGATTTTTTATTATTAGTTAATATTAATCAATTTATGTTCATATTTGTTGATAAATTTTTAAAATGTGTTTCCCCATAATGTTACATCTGCGGTTACGCCACTGAACAAAAATGTTGTTGGTTTGACATGGCTGCCAATTTAAACAATAGAAAGTTACTAGATTTTAAAGGAATTCAAAATTTTTTTTGGTTAAAATCTATTTATTTCCTATTAGAATCAATTTATTAAATTGTTATAACAGTTTTGTATTAAAAAAATAATAATTTCTAGTTTAGAACGAAACTAAAATTGAAATTATTTGGAAAAAAGAAATTTTAATAAAAATTTTAAAGTTGGCAGATTCTGGAATTTGACACTGGTAAGATGGCTGGTAATCTCAATCTGGTATCAAAATCTTGGTAAATCTTCTTTGTTTTCAATTAAAAAATTGTGTGCCTTAAAACAAGTGAATTCCTATTTAAATTAATTAAATTAAATTAATCTAATTAGTTTAATTAGTGAATAAATATAAAGTGATTGTTATAGTTCGTTATAAGCGAAATTTTAAATTGGTGTTTTAAAATAAATATTGTGAGTGTGTGTTGATCAAAAATTCCTTCAGTTAAGTTAATATTATATAGAGAGAGAATGAGAGATGGATTGACAATTGACACTTAAAAATCTGTCAAGTTCTTTTGCAACGAATTCTGTACGACTGTTTTTCCCAATAAGTTTTCCACAATTTTTTCTCTGGTTGTACAGAAGACAGGAGGACAAGGTAAATTTGTTGATTGTTGAATAATTGATTTGTCTCTCTATTGAAGTTTTCAAGCAAACAATAATTAACATTGAGATTGGTGGAACAGATCTCTCACGCGTAATGCCAAAGAATGCATGACTGGAATGCGGTGTTAGTGAGACATTTGATTGTAATTTGGCACATACCTAACTAGGAGCGCCTAAAGGCATTGTATCCCATGCACGTT
>JAZBHA010000903.1:23994-37806 GCA_037464855.1 Iselma pallidipennis | reverse complement strand
CATACAGTGCGTTTGAATTGTTCTAAAATGTAAAAAATTTGCGTGTGTATGTACCAATAGGAGGTATGTCTGTCTATACATGTGTATAATACTATGTACATATGGTATGTGTATAATATGGAGGCATACGTACACACGTAGAGTACATACACATAGAGGCATACACGTGAAACGAATGATGGGACCGGTCTCTCTATTGGCGTCCAGTTGTATTAAAACTGTCTCGTCTGAGTTGCTATAAAAGTTACGGAAAGTTCGTTATTAAAGGTGAATGTACTTAGACTTTACAGATGTAGGATGTGCAAAATACACATCTATTTATTACAAAGGAGGGAGGGCAGACGTAAATACATAACGAGCTTTTAGAACTTTATTCATTTGATGAACAATAATAGATCGCACATCGTAGGAAATATTAAAGATACCAACCAACTAGGTATGAATTTTGATAAAATCCATATTTCATAGAAACCAACTGAACTGCTTAAAATATGCAAATAAAAAGTCAATTTGATAAGGCATCAAGACGACCGGAAATCATTGACTGTTTGATAATACATACTTAATAATATTTGCCTATTCGATAAGCTACCAATTCAGTTTTTCTCCAATGTTAGATATCTATGCATAAAAAAAGGGTTTAACAGTTGGGAGATTTAGCACCCCTAAACAAATGTTGACCCACCCTACAGTTCTGACCCTGGCCCTTTTTAGAGGTTCACCTGTTTCATATTATATGACAACAGAATGACAACTTTACAAGCACAGTACTAATTACCTGTGCATCTTGTAAAGGATTTTGCCAAATTTTGTAGTTAATCCTTTGGGATCTTGTTTAAACATAAAATTATTCGGCTGCTTTTTTAACGATATTTCATCAATAGAGTTTATCAGAGAATTGTCATAAATCAAGTTCAATCCAAAAACCGTTTTTAAAAAAAATCCATCAATTATCTTTCGAACATTAGTAATTGTTCACTTAGGTACATATATGTAGATAAAATTTGCAATGCAATAGACCCTTTCTAAATATGTATGTGAAAACAGTAGTTGTATAGCCGTTACGAGAATCCGGTGCGTCGGAAAAATTAAAATCCTCTGTTCTCTCTCTTTCTTTTCTTTTTTCTCTCCATCACTCTTAATAGCTGCTGTCGTCATGAACTAACCAACCAACCAACCCTTTCTTTGTTAGTTGGCTAGCACCTCACGATTACATTTGGCAAGTGCTTGTTTGCTGCTATAGCTAGGCTGGCTAAGCTAAATGCTAGCAAGAGAGGTAGCGACGTCAAGAGGGAGATTTTGCAAGCCAGCTGGCATGTTGTTCTTTTTCTTCATGTTGTTGTTGTTCTTCTTTTGCTTCTCCTTGTTTTTCCTCTTCTTCATCTTCTTTCAACGTTTAAAAGTTTAGGTATATAATATAAGCGGACGTCGTCGCCGATACAGTGGCGGAGCTTTCATCAAACAATATTTTACAACATTATAATAAATTAAAAACATAACCGACATTATATGTACGAAGAGAAGCGAAAAAAAGGTGATGGACAAGAGAAAGGGGAACAAATTTTAGTATGTATTGTGAAGGGAGACAGCTCGCCGATGAATTGATTTATCGACATTCTCTTACAATAAGTGAAAATTTTTCAAAAACACTGCTTATTAGAATATACATTTGCGCTCGTTCTTTGCGTACTTTTACTGAACTATAAATTATTCATGCAAAAAATGAATGTATGTAACTAAATATAGATAGATACCCCTTGCTTATATAGCTGAAGTGTCTCTAAATATATATGCCACATGTCAAAGCAACAGAGCAATTAACCAATTGCAAGACTTCTCTCATATCTATAGTTGCAAAACTACTTTAAAATGAACATTTTAATTAATAATAATAATGTTGTTTAATTGTTAATTCTCGATTAAAATATGTTTAAAAAAGGACTAACCAATTATTGGATAATTAGTTATTTATGTATATAAATTGATAGGTATATAGGTTTGTAGATGTTTAAAGACGAACCGTCACTGTTTCTCCGAGAGCATGCAAACCAGTTTATAAGAGATTTTTAACCGCCTCCGCCCCTTTAGAAATTAAGTTTTTATATAGGGAATAAATCAAGAATAACCTGTTTGAACTGTACCTACTATATGTATGTAAGTATAGTGGCGGGAAATATTTTCCAGCTTCCAGCTATCATATCTGAATAGAATATTTGCAAAGGGATGATGGGATCGATTTGCAAAAAAAAAGAAAGGGAAAAAAACAACTAATAATAACGTTAAATAGTAACAAGAGACTTATTATGTGGAATTAATTGTAAGTGCATTTTGGCAAAGTTTTTAAAAATACGAAAAATTCTTCATTTGTTAACGATGTTGTTCTTAGACAATAAGTACGATATTATTGATATTCATTAAATAGTCGTTCAATACTATCTGTGATCCTATATAGTGAAACATAAAAGTGTACAAATAATTGGAATGTGTATACGGTATATAATTTCAAATACGAAATACGTATGACCAGACTGGTTTGGTAGTTTGCAATTCGAATAAACGTATATGGATTGCGCATGTCCGCGCTGTGTTTAACTGGTGAGCAATCTGTGATGAATGCAAGTACGCGCGCCGCCGACTAGACGGTTTGCAAAACAACGGAATCTGCAGAGTGCACATTGCACACCGCGGGAGTCGGTACTACACCAAAAACCGAAATTCGTTAACAACAATAACAACAACCAGCCCCCCCTTACCCTCCCCAATCCTTTTCAAAATTAAATTAATTAGTTTGTGTTTACTTCATTTTTTATTTTTTTTTTAAATTAATTATTTAAATGTTTTTAAATTTTAATTATAATTTTTTGCAATCAAGAAATTTAATTTGTTTTTTGTATTTTTTTCTTGTTACTAGTGCAGTGTTATTTTTTAAATTATAAATAATGTTTGTTGTGTTATTGTTAATAATAGTGTAAAGAGTGTTTTCGCTTTAAAAATTTGAAATTAAAGTGGTAGGTAACTATTTATAAAAATCATCTATCCTTTTTTTTTTGTTTAAATATTGGGTTGAAAGAGGAAGAAGAGAAGAAAAAAAAACCGAAACCACGCTACTACTGCAACATTCCCCGATTTAGAATTTCTGTCTGTAACAATCTATAATTTTACAATGCAATTTTTGTCTGTGTAGACTAGAGAGTGAGAAAGTTAAATATAAAACTATATAACCATGAAGGGGAGACCTGTACTGGTGACTGTTGCATTCTCTGTCTAGTCCTAACGGAAAACTAAAGCCACGATCACACCTTAATTATCTATTTGCAAAAAATATTTTGGCAAATCGTCAACTATTCAACTGTAGTTACGCCCCTTTTCTATTTAATTTGTATCCAATAAATTATAGTTGATAATTAAATAGTAATTAATCATATGTAATGTTGATTAATCATAGAATAGAGTTAGGTAATAATTGCAAAAATAATTGGTACAGTCGAGTGTGTTGCGAGCTTTAAATTCGCGGAACGCGCAACGGTGCGAGGCCGGGGGGTCTGGCGCGACGCGTCGCCGTGTGTATATGCCGGGTCACGTTGACGTTGGCCATTGCAGTTACGGCCGCCATTTTAAATTACATAAAGTTCATGTTATTTTTAGGTTTTTTTTGTGTGTTGTTTTTTTGTAAGAATTTTCGTGCAACAATCGATTCGGTAAGCTTCAATTATCATGTATTTACCGCCATTTAATTGACAATTAGATGTTAAACAAGGTTATTTTAAACCAGATATGTGAGGTATGTTCTCGTTTTTTTTTATGTATGTACTTGTTTCGTTTTTTTTTTTACCATTTGGTATAATTTTGATTGTTTTGAGGTGTCATGCACTTACTTGGTCATCTTACCCATTATTATTGATAATTTATTCAAAACATACCAGTCTTTAATAAAAGTTCGGTTCGGTTTAAATCTCTTTAGAAGTTAACGTATCTGCTGGATTTTTGAGTTGTTTATTCTTCCACAAAAGCCGGTTAGCAACAGATGTTCGGCGCAAGTCATTTATTTTAGGCGGGAAAATTGAACGGAAATAATGTAATGTAATGTATTAATTTTTGGATATAACAATTGGTTTTTATAACCAATTGACTGCAATTACACAGTAGTTAAATTTACCATTATAGTTGAAAAAAAAATGGTCGGCACATGTTTGGTAAAACTACCGCCAGATACTTTGAAACAAAGCCGGATTACCGACGTTTTTTTTTAAATAAACCTACAGATGTATTTATTTTAATAGAGATTTGCAAAATAATTGTTAAAAAAGCCAATTTTTTTTGGTTTAGTTATTTTAGTTGTGCCCCAACAAATAGATCCTAATACGGGCAAGATCTGAACCGTCTCAAAATTTCCAACTTTTTCTGACAATGAGTTGTAAATTATTTGCTATTGTCAAGCTCCTTAACTTAAGAGCAATCGCTCTAGGTTGTAAAAATCAATTGCCATGTCCACAACCATACATTGTTTTTACGACATGATTACTATACCAGGCTTGTAAATCACTTTGGGGTAGGACCCAACATATAACAATAATTGACTATTATTGGTGCACCCAATTCATCAATTTTCATTTACAATCTTGAATAGATGCACAGAAAAAGAGAGACCCATTTCTAGAAACAGCTAGTTTTCAGAAAAGACAGACCCAGGTATAGCCCCCATAGAATTTTTGTTAATATTCGCTTATAAGTCAAATTATTTTGTGACAGAACACAATAAAAGAGTTTGTCTACTGCATCAACAACAATATATATTTTTAATCTACAATCTTACCTGAACCACTTTTTTTTCTAAAAACCACCTGTTTTTAGGAACGGATCTTTCTTTTTCTGTGCATCTGTTTAAGATTCTAAATTAGAGTTATCTATTGTTGGGTCGTACCGCAAAGTGATTTGACTGTAGAAGTCAATATTCACAAATTTCTAAGGCTGGTAAATTAGAGTTGTCTGTAGAAAAACTCTTTTGTTGGGTCTTACCAAAAAGTAATTTGGCTTATAAGCTTATATTCACAAAAATTCCCTGTAATGACGTCTTTTATTATGTAATAATGTCCCTTTTAAAGGGGAAAAAAATGAAAAATTTACTATTATCGGTATAGAAAAAGTCAAATCGGAATTTAAATGTTTGTAAATACTGTTTCTCTTTTTGTATTTGAATCTTCATGTTTTGAGATCATCAACAATTGTTATTTATTTCTTCACATGTTCTGAGGTGAATAATACATCGTTTTCATTATAATTTATTTATATATCCAGTTACTTTTTCATTCATAATTGCGAAATTTCATTCAATAGCTAGTAGCTATTTCAAAAGAATATTGTCGCTTCTATCATAACGAGTCTCAAAAATAATTTACTTGGTAAATTATTCGAATTCTATTATTTTGAGAATTATCTATTTGAAATTTTGAAAATTAGATCATAAATAGTCTTCATAAATTATTACGTATATTCGTCGATAATTTAGCCAAATTTCTATTCTTATTACCTAACTAATGAAAACAATCAATTGAGATGACTATAAATATAGAACTTATATTGATTACTCCTACAAAAAAATTATAATTACTTATTACCTAATTATTTTGTGATATCAATATAGCAAAATTGGAAATTCAAATTTCAAAACGTATGAATAAGATAGGAAAACGAGATCTTGTCTTGTAATATTGTTTGTTTAATAGGAGTAATTTTTTTGCTCTTTTTGTTATTATTATCATTATTATTTATATTTGGTTATAGAGGACAAAAAATAATCATATGTAAAGGTTATACATATGTACAGTATATTTTACCTATATATACAACAAAATAAGCTAAACAACATCTGATTTTGTATTTTTGGTTTTTAATTTCGTCGTAAACAATTTTGTTTATCTTTTATTAATAATATTACAAGTTGCTATAGTTTCCACAGTAAAAGAAAGGCAATTTACTATAAATTTCATTAGTGACATTTAGATAAAATTTCAGATATTCTTGTAGAAAAATTCTATTCTTTTATTTACTTCGTTCGGTAATTAATCGATTAATTATTATTGTTTATTCTTCTACTTTTAATTGTTTAAATTTATTAATCACTAATTAATTTATTGGTAAATTTGTTTGCAGCTATGGCCGAAGGCAATGGTGAAGTATCGGAAGAGCCAATGAAAATAGAATCAGAAACTGCTATTAGTGAGAGAACTGAAGACTATCAAAAATTACTAGAATATGGCCTTGATGAAAGAGTGGCGGCTAAATTGGATGATATTTATAAGACTGGTAAATTAGCACATGTGGACCTAGATGAAAGAGCATTAGATGCTTTAAAAGAATTCCCAGTTGATGGGGCCCTTAATGTACTTGGTCAATTTCTCGATTCAAATTTGGAACATGTATCGAATAAATCAGCATATTTATGTGGTGTTATGAAAACATACCGTCAAAAGACAAGAGCTGGTCCAAGTACTGGGGCGGTGACTCCCGCACCCGCTCCTGTTAAGGGTCCCGATGAAGAAAAAATTAAACAAATTTTAGATAGGACAGGATATACGCTCGATGTAACCACTGGTAATTTTCTATCTTTTTGTTATCTTTGATAGTTCCATTTTGTTTTGTATGTATGTGTGTGTGTGTGTTTGTTGGTTTTTGAATATTATTTATTAATACAGATATATTTTAGGTCAACGTAAATATGGTGGTCCGCCGCCGGGATGGGATGGACCACCTCCAGGGGCTGGATGTGAAGTATTTTGTGGGAAAATACCAAAAGATATGTATGAAGATGAGCTTATACCGTTATTTGAAGCATGTGGAACGATATGGGATTTAAGGTTAATGATGGACCCAATGACGAATACGAATAGGGGGTATGCGTTTGTGACATTTACAACACGTGATGCTGCTCAACTAGCTGTACAAAAAGTAAGTGAGAAATAGTTAATTTGGGGAACAAAAAAAAATAAATAAATTAGTAGTTATCACACTGGAAATCAACTTAGAAAGTTTGGTCAGTCGCAGACTGATTTGAAAGGTGATGGAGAGAGGGGCATTCAAGTAGTAAGAGTAGTGTTGTTTGTTGAGTTACATTTATTTACTAAATGATAGTTTGATTACAATCATTTTTAAAATCGGTGATTGGTTTTTTGTCTTGAAGGCCCTAGAAAAATTTAGTAATCAGATTTGAATTACAAAACCGATTCCCAAATGAACGAAATGATGAATAATTAACCAAATTCAACTACTCCTTTATTGTTTTATGTTTCCTGTATTTCCTGTTGTCATCAAACATGTTACCTTAATGTCCTTAGTTCATTTGGGAGTTGTGTAAAATATATTTGAAAAAATAAAAAAATAACAGGAACAGTTGTTAAATTGTATCCTTTACCTTGTTATCACCTTAAAACTTTATGATTGGGTTTTCAAGGATCACATTGGCTCTATTACACGACGAAATGAACATTGTGGTCCTTGGTGGTCTAATTAAAAGTATTGGGATGGGAATTTTCATCATCCCTTTACATTTTTAATTAGCAAAATTCTATTATAGTGATGTGTGCCAACTGTTGTCATAGCCGTCAGTTGTTAGTTTGTTTTTTTTTTGTTTGTCTTTCGAGAGTGCTGACTTTTGTTGCAGCGGCTCTGACTACGGAGCATACTTCTCTCCCTGTAGCTTTCTCCTCTATCAGAGCCCTTGATATGTGAACCAAAATTGTGATGATGTTGTTGTTGATGATGACGATGATGATGATGATGGTCATGACACACAACACATGTGTGTGTGTGTGTGTTTTATGTCCTGATTGGCTCTAAAGAAGTACTGGTGTGTTTGGCTGGTTTAAAAAAAAATACAAAAATTTCTTTTTTTCTCCCTTTACAGGTCTCCTCTTTGCACAAATGGGGCAAAATTGAGACCGGAAATTTAAACACATTTTCTAAATTCCTTTTAGTACTCGTAATCACAGGTGTAGTGTACATTTAATTTGGTTTTGGTGTAGCGCTGGTGTTTATAATTTCAGGTTTCGTATATTACTGCGTGTATCTAAAAGTTTTGTTAACGTGTACAGGGTCGGTACGTGGACTACGCGATATTTGGAAAACATGTACTTTATATTTATTTATTTTTTTCCTCTGATTTATCAGATACTGATCCAAAAATTAAGGTATAATAGAATTAATAGAAAGTTAGAAGTTTGGTGGATTAGTATCTGTATATAGAGTAAAGAACACAAGTTTTTGTTTCATGTTTTTTTTAGTAGGAAAATTGCTTTTTATGTATTTTTTAGTCTTTGGTCGCGTATTTTAGTAAATTAGATGTTTATTTTGTTACTGTGATGTAAGTAAATAAAGTATTTCTTTTGAAAATACACATAAGGAAACGTTATAGAATGCCTACAAAGTCTTTTGAGGCTTGATCCGTTGGCGGTACAAATTGTCTATTCCCTTACAAAATTTACAATTTGGTAACTAAATTAATTTGTTTAGTATACGTATACTTACTAAATTTTAAGATTTGATGTGACAAAATCAAATTCTGGCATATTTCTCTTTCTTGGCCCACAGCTTGATAATCATGAAATCAAACCCGGCAAGACCCTGAAAATTAACATTAGTGTTCCGAACCTTCGTCTTTTCGTTGGCAACATACCAAAGTCTAAAGGCAAAGAGGAGATTCTGGAAGAGTTTGGTAAATTAACAGGTAAAGTGCATCAGTAGCTAGTGGCGGCCGGCTGCCGGGCTCAGTCCTTTCCTCTGCCCCACCTTCCACACCTTTTTGCCCAAGGCATAAAATTGGCTACCCTTCCACTGTTCTTGCAGCTGAATGATTATGAGATACGGAAAGGCAAAAAGATTGGCGTAACCATATCTTATAACAATCACCGGTTATTTGTGGGCTATATTCCAAAGAATCGGGATCGAGATGATCTCTTGGAAGAATTTTCCAAACATGCACGTAAGTTGAGAACCCTTAAACCCTGGAATGCGTTAGACTGCGCCTGAGCAATGGGTAGGGCAGGGCCGCTACAAGCATGGAAGGGTGGCTATAGGTCCAATGCATATAACCGTATATAAGCTTAGATTTATATTTATCAATCAAAAAGTTTTTATAACGTTTGTGGTGCTGCAGTGGACTTTAGCCCTCGTCCAAACAATGCATCTATTCAGGAATCCCATCTCTTGTTAACAACATACATCTGTATCGTACAGCTGGCCTTGTGGAAGTCATCATCTATAGTTCACCTGATGATAAGAAGAAAAATCGTGGGTTTTGTTTTCTCGAATATGAATCTCATAAAGCTGCATCATTGGCTAAACGACGATTAGGCACTGGACGAATCAAGGTATGGGGTTGTGATATTATTGTTGATTGGGCGGATCCTCAAGAAGAACCAGATGAGCAGACGATGTCAAAAGTTAAAGTGTTGTATGTTAGAAATTTAACTCAAGAAATTAGTGAAGAAAAATTAAAAGAAGTCTTTGAAGCTTATGGGAAAGTAGAAAGGGTGAAGAAAATTAAGGATTACGCTTTTATACATTTTGAGGATAGAGAAAATGCCGTTAAGGTAATTTAATACTAAATCGCACCAAACATAAAAATGGAATACATTTAAATGGTTTTTATCCAAATAGGCAATGGAAGAGTTAGATGGTAAGGAAATGGGTGGGTCCAATATTGAAGTTTCCTTAGCTAAGCCTCCGTCCGATAAAAAGAAGAAAGAAGAAATTTTGAGAGCGCGTGAAAGAAGGATGATGCAGATGATGCAAGTTCGTGGAGGGTAAAATATAAACATATTATATAAAATCAATTATATAGAAATGATTTGTTATTAAATATTGATGGTGTGTTGTTTTTTCTTTTTCTTTTTGTTTTACTATAGAATGATGCCAGGTAGTATGCCTATGAGAGGACAACCTAGCCAAGTTAGAACTGGTACTGGAATAAGGGGACCAATGGGTCGTGGGGATTACGGTAAGTACTATTATTATTATTTTATGTTGAAAATTTTTCATTATTTAATTTTTAATTTGACCAATAAGGTCTGTCTTTAGTTTGCTTGTTAGTCAAGTAACTATTCCATCAAAACGTATACCTATTATACTAATACGTTTCAATGATTTTGTTTAAAAAATTACATTTTTAATACAAATGGCTCTATAATTATACAAAATTGTGTAATATATGAATGATTATTATTGAAATACGTAATTATCGAATATGTTCAATTTTAAAATATAATTTATTGAGTCATTATTGATCCATTATTATAAATTTGTGAGCGAATATTGTGGCCAAATCATTTAACATGCATTAAATTTCTAGCAAACTATCTTAACAAGCATTAAGCATTTAAATTTCTGGCATTTCACTAACAAATTAAATAGAATGATTGAATAGTACTGGATTTGCAGCTGATTCAAGTCAAGTTAAAAATAATGAGATTATATGTGTCGTTTATTATTTTATGTTATAAAAATGTCGTTTTTGATCAATGAAAGTTATTTATTTCAGGTCTGAAAGTTGTAGTAATAATTGCACATTTTAACAATTCGCTATTGTTATTTAGTTTTGTTTTTTTCCTGGTTATTATTACATTAAGTGACTTTATTCATAAAAATATACATTATCTTCATGTAATGATGTAACTAAAAAAAAAAAAAACAAGAACAAAGATCAATCGGTATTGTTTATAAAATATGTTCAAATCTTGAAAAAAAAGAGGTACTTAAAAGATAGAAATTGCGCATGTGGCAAATGGGGGCATCGCAAGGCCTGGGCATCATTCAGCATTGCACGGGGTGCCGTTTCTCTAACATGCATGCCATTCTGCCTATCATTTGTATTGTTTATTAAATGTTACGCTTGCAGACAGGAGCAGCTGGTAAGTACACGCTATGGTGGAGGAGTTTATTATTTTCATTTTTTTCACTATTTAATAGTATTTGCCATAAGGGTGGTGTATGGGTGTAGAGTTAGTGTTGTTTAAATAAATTACAAATAATGAATACCTTACATATTACATAGTATGATGTAGACAATTAGAGTTGCTACGGCGACATGTTCTACTAGTTTTAAATTATTTCATTTACAAATTAGATACTTAATTTATTGTTAGTTTTATACTGATACATGAAAACTATTTTTGAACAATGTATTAGATATATATTGTATTATAATATTTTGTATATATTTAATACAATGCAACAATATAGATTCTAGCGAGAATCGTTACTTGACTCTTTTCCCGGCATGCTCTTTGTAGTACGATTTCTATGCAATTGATGATTGGAATTAGTTGGCTAAATTAGGACTATTAATTGTCTTTTATAGATTATGATTACGACTATTACGGGTACGGGGATTATCGAGGCGGCTACAGTGATCCCTATTACGATGACTATTACCGTTACGAAGATTACTATTATGATTACCCGCCGGCGCCGACACAAGCCCGAGGGAGAGGCAGGCAACCACAACCGGTGGGTGGCCTATATAAAATTTTTCCGTTTCTTTTTTTTCTCTATATATATATATTACATATATATATCTTTTATTTTGATAATTGCGGTAGTTTGATTGTGGTATAGTGTTGGTATCCTTTGCCATTAACGAGCCGCATCTAACCATTTTATTAACAATGTAAATTACGAACCGCTTGCATGGTAACTAACTAAGGAAAAGAAAAAAATTAATTAAAAATGTGAAAATGATAAGAAAAAAAACAACACTTGCCACAGTCAAATACCATCATATCTGAGCCAACTTCAAAATTCAGCGCCGCCGGGAAAAGTGATGTAAGGGAGTCAAGAGAGATGCCAGCCGCGCAATGGCTGGCTCAGATATGATGTGCTCTTAGTTACAGGGTTATCCAAAAGGTGTGGACAAAGGACGACACCACCACACCGAAACTAACTTTCCTTATTATTATTATTATTTTTTTTTTTTTATTTATAAATACATACAAAAGTTTCTTTAAGTTGCTTATAATGCAAATATTTAGAAGATCGCAGCTTATGGGTTTTTTTTTGTTGAAAAGTCCATGTTACGTCTTAATGCAATGTCTTTGATTGCAACTATATTTTTTTTGGCTTAATGTCTTTTGCTTGTGCTTATAGTGCTTATTAGAAAGCTTTTGCTTTTTTTTGTGGCTTAGCTTGGCTTGGTCGCAATAGGCGGCCCAATGCTGTGTAGCCAAGCTTGTGTTCTATTATTTTATTTTGGATAACCCTTTTTCTAGAGCTTCCGCATATCTATAGGTTCGACATCGAGGAACGAAGCTTGCTGTATAGTACTGATGACAACAAGTATAGTATACTTTTATACTATATTTTGGTATATTGAAACACAATCATAAATGTTGAAATTGTAATAATGCAGTCGCAGATATTCCTCGTTGTCATTCTCTTCCCCCCATGTGTTTTTTTTTAAATTAAAATAAAAGAAGGCAACCAGTTCTAAGTGTTGCCATAGAATGGTACTGACTTTTATGTTGACACTTAGGAACTGGATGAAGGAGGCACGTTGAGCTCGACCAGCGTGTACTACGAAGTTAGCAGTGGGACACAGGTTTGTTGAAATCCTTTCTACCAATATGTTTATGTTTGACTCTTCCTCATTTCCACCATTAATTCCTTTCTCATTATGTGTATTTTATTCATTCATTATTATGTTATCAGTTCATTGTTATTATTATTATTATTATTGTCATTATTACTATTATTTTTTGCTTATTACTACTAACCTTTTTTCTAATTTTTTGGGTTATTGTAGTGTTTTACATATTGTTAATATTAATTCTGTTAAGATCATTGTGAATGTTGACCCATTCTTTGTGGACTGAGCTGGAAGAAGACTATTAATATTAATACAATACAATACTATATACAGTAGAAACTCGATAATCCGAACTAATTGGGACCCAAGCCTGTTCGGACTATCGATTTGGATTCCTGGAGATAATGCTTGTGAATTATCGGATATTGGGGTGACTGTAATAACAATATTATCTACTAGTAATTATAATTTTTTAAAACCATATTTTCCACTGTCTAGTTGTTGTAAAATTTTGTTCGGATTAAAGAAATAATCAATCTGTTCGGATTACCGCGTGTTCGGATTATCGAGTTTTTACTGTACATAGTTATTTTTATGTCTTTGTTAATAATTGGTATAATGATACCAATGATAGCTTCTTCAAGCAAGTTATGATAAATAATTATTGTTGTGACACTGTCCACACACTGTATAGTTAATAATAAAAGCATAACTATATACGTACATATAATATATACCTTTCTCCCATGAAACCTACCTTGGTTTGTATTGTAAGTATAATAATGTACTTTCAATACATGATCCTGTTTGTGTGCTGATTGAATATTTACTCAGTCATCACATATCCATTAAGATGGTAGAAAGGATACAACTTCAATCTATGTACTGAATGTTTTATCTGTTTATTTATTTTATTAATTTATTCATTCACTTTGGACTTGTTTTTGATTAATTTTTTTGATTGAATTACTTTTTATATAAAAAGTAATACAAAATAATAATAAATAGATATTTATTATTTATTTATTTATATGCATAGAAATAATACAATTTGTAATATGTTAATAGGCTGGCCGTGGGCGTGGGGTGGTGGCACGTGGCCGGGCCGGTGGGCCCCCAGCCCGTGGGGTGGCGGCCAACCGAGCGGGCCGGGGAGGAGCACAAGGGGGCCGTGGAGCGGCACGCCAGGCCGCTCGTGGAGTGGGCCGCGCCAAGGGAAGTTTACCAGGTAAGATGAT
>JAZBHA010000903.1:532-23904 GCA_037464855.1 Iselma pallidipennis | reverse complement strand
ATAATTTTTGCTTGAACCGAAAACGAATGGAGTTAGAATTTCCTGTTTATTATTATCATTATTATTACTGTTATTCCGATTTGTTACCACGTATGTTTTCCTTTCATTTTTATTATTATCCACAAAAATTAACAATGTACGTGCAATAATATATAAATGCTTCTGTATGTAGCAGGTAAACGGAAATTTGACGGGGGTCACCAGAACCAAGGCGAGACAAAGCGCAGATACCAGAGCAACTGGGGTAGCCAGCCCCTACCGCAGCAGCCCCTGGGGGCGGATGTCAATGGAGAGCAGCAGGCATGGTACCAGGATTCGTATGGTTCTTGGAGCTAAGTGATTGGACAGTGCAGCCCACGGTGGGACTGAGTGCGAGTGGCCCTACGTTTGGGCAAGGGGAGGCGCACCGTCTAGTGCCTGCTGGTGTGCGCCTTCGCCCTAATCAAAGAGGAACCCAACAGCTGATGGTGTCCCCATTTTTATTAATAATATCTATCTGCATTCGTTTTTATCTTTGAGATAATATTTGTTGATTATTTGATTGATTATTCAATAATGCCATGTTGAATTTTTCTAAATTTTTTAATTGTATCGTTTTTAAATTCAGTTTAAAAATTAAACTGTATAAGTTATTTTTCGTTTTATCTGAAAATTACGTTTTTATGTTGTTTGGGTGTTATGATGTCCCGTTGCTCTGGAGAATTACATCGCACGGACGTCGCCCGTCGTTATAGTCTTGATGCAGGTTGGTGCCTCACCGTCAGGCCGGGGCTTCTAACCTGTGCCTTATTGTCATTTTAAAAAATTACTTTTGTTTGTTTTTTTTTGTATCTTTGACAAAAAGAAAATTGCTTTATAATAATTACTTAATTTTTCTGTTGCAACCCGACATCCCAGGTGTCACATCACTGCATTGATTTGGTTTTTTTTTTGTTATGGTTTGTAAAATTATATTGTTTCATCTCTGTTGGCTGTTAATAAGGAACAACGTTTTTTATTATTAGGGAAGCATGGGTTTGGCACTGTTTTAGCACGATCGACTTCCTCATGCTAATAATGTTTGATGGTGGCAAGTCGATCGAGCTGGGCATGAAGGGACTGCACTCGATTCATGCAGTGTGTCCTAGATAACAGATTGTTTGCTCATGAAACGAGTGATTTATTATTATGTATAATATAATTATATATTTTATTCCTGCAAATGCATTTTTGCATTGTGATTTTGATTTTAGCAGTAATTTAATAAGGAGTTTCAAACATATACTTCTGTTGCCGGCACACAAACACAAACAACCACCACACTTGAATACAATCCAGCCCCATAGTAATATATTACAGCTAAAACACTCATCTGCAATGATAGGCTCAAACATTATTGTAAAGGATTTTTTTATTATTATTATTATTTTAATTGATGATAGTCCTGCATAATATTGTTTAATATTCGATTTTATTATTATTATTATTATTACTATTACTATTATATATTTTTTTAATTTAATTATTGCTTCCGCTTTCATTTCTCTTTCAGTACATTCTGTAATAGCAAAATACAAGTTGATCTGTCCCTTTTAATCTTTAGTGTGATGTAGCTAATATTCAATTGAAATACTGTACTGTACTAGAGTTTACATACACACATACATAAATGCATACATACATATACAAATCTATATATACATATACATATATGATAATATATAATATATCCCACTACTACTATTAATAAACCAATAACCGTTTGTCATTTTCACTAAAAAAAAATTGTATAACAGTTTAGCCAGCGGCCAAGCCAGTTCAAAAAATGTCTGTAAAACAACAAAATTTCGTAAGAACATTGTATATGATTTGATTGTTTTGTTAAAAGTCGAAATTGACTTAAAAAAAAATGGATAACTTATGATGATGTTATATCGTAAATCAATTCTGAGAGGACTGATGATTTATATGTCTCAATAAACAGTTGTATGTGTATTACATTTTAAAATGTGCTTTAATTTAATAGACCCTATTCCTTTATCCTTCATTCCTCTTACTTTGAACACTTAATCTTTCTCTCTAAAGGGAACAAGCTACAAGTGACTTATGACTGTGTAACAAATATCAAGTACCAGTACCATAAGTATTGTGTGAACATACTGGTAGTTAGTGGCCTTTATTGCACTTATACAAGTGTCTTTTCTCCCTTACAATTAGTGCTATTTCCTGTTTGATAGATGTCGTCTTATTTACAGATGGGGGTAGCTTTCTGCAATGTTGATCATGTAGGGTTGCTGGTGTTGACTTCGGTGTCTCGTTTGTACGGTAATTGTGCGACGTCGCCCTTAGATAAAAGCGCGCGCCGCCTCCATCCTGGCCCGGCGTCGCAACCGCTCCCATTCCGTCGGTGTGCGTTGGGACGGCTGCATGTCGGGTGAGAGCGGGCGGCCGTCTAGCGATGTCACGAGACTGGGCGGGGCGGGCCGCCACCCGTCGGGTATCCTGACGTCTAAATATTTGCATGCCGCTGCGTGCTATAGTGTGTGATGAGTGCACTGTTGTTTGTGCTTTTGACTAGAGATTTAAACGCCAGATATTATCATCATCAACAACATCATCATTGCAGCCATTGTCGCTGCGCCGCCTCTCTGTCACCGCTGTGCCGCTGTTGTTATTGCGACGAGTATTATTATTACTGCAGGATAAAATGGCTGCCGCCAGAGCAGCAGTTTTTGCTATTGCTGGTCCACAAGGGTAGGTTTTGGTCCAACTTCAATTCCATCAAAGTCTACATACATAGTATTTATGCCATAAAGATGTAAGGGGTGTAATTGCTTACAGTTCCTATATTGTGTCATCGTCGATGGGATCAAACTTGATTAATTATCTACTCCAAACTTATCCGAACTTCGATCGTTTTGTCCAAAAAATTATAAAATGAGAATAATTGGAAAACTTTGCTTTCATGGTAATCGATTCCTAGTGTTTACCATCAGGCACAGGCATATTGGAGAGGGTAACATAAAGCTTTGCGACCTGAGGATAAGGGGCGTGGTTTCTAATCGTTGACTGATGATTATAAGAGAATTTACCTATTTTGCACCATACCATACCATTAAACAACTAAAGTTTAAATTCTATTTAAACAGCCAGGGAACTTTCAACCATCATTTTCGTTCCATCTTTAAATCAAAATCATCGATGGATAATTGAAAATTTCAAAGAGACACAATAAGTACTCTAAACATGACCCACTGATAAATAAGTTCATGTACAATAGGCACAATAGAATTCCAAAATAACTATCACAGAAAGCCCAAATTATTTATTTGTTTAACTTTAGTAGGTACAACAGCTAAATGTAAATGGGGGCGTAGCCCATCCCTTTATTTGGAACAATTGCTATATCTATGTAGATACATGAATTTGTTCTTTAGTCATTACTATAACAAGATTCCATCATTTATTACCGAAAAACTTAAGGAAACCATAATCTACTACTTTTCGAAGGTTCATTTTGCACCAATGCTTCATTTAGCAGTTACGCCCACCTGAACTGTACATAATGCTCTATTTCCAATGAAATTTGTGGTGATTTCTAATGAATTGTTAAATTGATGATATGAGTACATGACCAATCATCATGTTATTGGCGCCTTTTATTATTTTCCCCCCATTTAACAAATTCAATTAAAAAATAATTAAAAAAAAAAACAAGTTGGTATGCGTTTATATGTTCCATACAAACTCAAGCGACCTCCCATAAGTGGTCACTTATAAATGCCATTCCATAGTTTAAAATGAAAACACAACCAAACTAAAATTGTTAAAATAAAAATGTTTCGCCCAAATTAAGTACAAAATTGACTTTTGGGCTCTTTTCTCAACACTTCCAGTCCAAAAAAGATTATAAAACCGTCCTCCAGTACCCTACAAGAAGGTGTAAATTCTACATTTTAATACCGTTTTTTGATAAATACTACCATCTCTGAGATCTGAGCGTGACATACAAAATCCCACCAAGGGGAAGCCGCTAAGAACAGAATGAAAGTTAGCTATAATCCTCCAAAGGGTTCATTTAATGAATAAATCTTTATAAATAAGTGTGCATATAGACTGACGAATAACAAAGTGGAAAAATAAAGTTATGGTACTTATGTATTTTATTTTACATGGTTAATATGTATGTAATTTATAAGATTCATTTGAATGTGTGTCCGTACGTGAGTCGATTTCTACAACGGGAAATTGTCAAGTACGGTCGCATTTCACTATCATTATAAAGTTAAAAGGATTCTATATCCTTCAAGGACATCTAATCTTCTTGATTGTTGCTTGTATTGTACTATACCTCATATAAATTGGATGTAAATGATTTTTAAACAGGATCATGCAACTTATTCTTACGATCAGTCTACTAAACGTGATAAGAATTGGGTGTTCGTTTAGTTTTAGATTTCTAAATTCTTATGATTTGTGAAATTACTGCAAATTTGATAAATTGTTAAGCAGGTCAGTATAGAGAATCTGAAATTTTTGCTATCAGTAATATTATTGTTTCCAAATTAGCAACAATTATGTATTCACCAATGATTGTTATCAGTTGGTTATGAAAATATTTTATTTTCTCTATAATTTTCATTTTCTTGAAGGACTACGAACACTGGAAAGCATTTGTAATTAAAGTCAAATACTTTTTCCTCTTCACTTCATATTTGGAAATAGATTTTTTGCCTGAAAAACAAAAACTACCAAACAATATTCTGATATTTACTCAAAAAAAAAAAATCATTGTCAGTACTCTTAAATCTGTGTGAAAATTCCGCTTTTATTTTCTTCTAACTGAATAAGATATCCTTCGTTCGAAAAATCTCTTGTCGTTTTCTCCTTTTTTCCCCGTATAATAAAAGAGCTAGAGTAACATATGGTGTACCGTTTCACCTAACTTGGGAAAGATGGATTGGCAATGGAGAATTTGTTTAAAATTTAAATGTAAGAAAGGTTCGAGAAACATATTGTTCCGAACTAAAAGTGAATTATTAATAAATACAATGGACACGGTCTCAAATATAAAAGCATACAGAAACATAGCTGCTATATCGTAAATCCTAAAAGTCTACATATTAAGATAAATAAATAATATTACATATATGTTTACTACAATTATACCCAAATCCAGAGATTATAATATTATTATCTAGTCACTATTCGTTTGCGTATATTTATGGTCAAACTTAATGTCTCCATAAAGTCGCCAATTCTTGAAACTTGTATGTTTATTATTATTATTATTAGCCATCCTTTTGTGCCTTTTGCGTTGTACATATTTAGAATCGTGCATCCTCCAAGAATTGTCCAGAGTTGAAGTCTAACTGACATGCTTAAGTCTTAAATTATAGTCGACTCTCTTCCATCTCGTCTTTTTGTCATTTAAAAAACTTTCAAATAAAACAGGATTTGCCTTGACAAATAGCTTAAATTCAGTGTTTTGAAAACTAAATTTATTTCAAACTAAACCAGCTCAAGTTTCTTTTTCTTTCCGAATAATTTTTAAGAATTATTGTATGTATTGCCACTACACTAATATGTTTCACTTTTAGTTGACACCACATTGTTATCAGCACCTGGTACTCCATCCTCTCCATTAATCCTTCATTTTGTCACTGGTGTTTATACTGGTGTTTTATTAAAAATTCGACATTATATTAAGTAATGTTACTGACAGCATGTAATCTTAAGCTACTTTTCACACTAGTCTGATATAATTTGTCTTGGTACCCCTCAAAATGAAGCTTAAGCCTTTCAGTTGCAATGAAGTTTATTGATTTTCTTGATACCCTGTCTTATCGTTTCTTCAAAGGTTAGACTTTCAAAAATATGTATTCTGTTTTCATGATTTTTGTGACAATTTTGCACTATCTGCTTACTTAATATTTACTACAAATTTTCACTGGTCTCGATAAAATGTAATTATCTACGTGTTGTAATTTGCACGATGGTGAGTTAACTGCGGAAGTAATTAGGATAGTAAAGAGTAAATGAGGTACCTAAATGTATATATAAGGATAAATTGTGAGATTATGTATCAGCAATGTAATAGTAGGGGCTGTTGTGTGTGTGTAAGCAGACTAAATAGTTAATAAAGTAATGGGGTAGATAAACAGCTGTTTGATGGGCGAATAGACAGTAAAGCATGGATCAATAGTTATGTTGGCACGTTTCTGTGTGTCGTTTTTTCTTCTGGTCCATATTCATCCTTACGATTTATCATTAACCTTCAACTATATCAAGGAAAACCAAACATTTTTCTACATACATGGTTTTATTCAAACTGGTGCTGTCAGATAATGTCAAGAAAAACTTTTAGTTGTGTGTGATAATATAACATGGCGTTAAAATATCTTACAGCAGTACGAAATATTTTTTTCAATATTTGTGTTATGGGAACCTAAATATTATCCATCCAGGGCCGCTGTAACCGAGTGTGCATGTTGTGCACCGCACAGGGGTGCCTTATTAGTTAGGGCGCCAAATCACGATACTATTCCTTGATTTTGTTTTTTGAATAAATTTCTTAAACCTTTCGATTTTCTGCAATTTTTTGTGCACAAGGGCGCTTACTAGGCACGCAGCGGCACTGTATCCATCTTTTGCTAATTCAACTTAATTGACCCACCTAGCTTTTTTAATTCTTTTTATAAATGTTCTGCTTCATTTCTAATAATGAATTGGTTTTTCTTCAGGTGAACCCGGAGGTTTAGGCCTGTTGTTTACCTCCCGCCCTTGTCTTCGATTCTGACGATATGGTAAGTTATAAACCTATTCTGTTTTAAAGAAATAATCGATTTTTGTGTAAAATGGAATAATTTCTATCTAAAATTGATTAATTAGAGAGCAATTATAATCAGTATCGACTCATAAATATTTGGAGAAATTCTTTATTATAACGTATCAACAGTAAAGTCTTATTAATGATGGAATTTGGTCGTGGAATCTTACTTTTATTCTTTTTCATTTAAATTTAGATTGGTCAAAGGTTTTGATTTGTTATAGCAGTATCAGTATGTCAGTTGAGACTCTAACGAGAACAGTGTTGAAGAAATAACAGACAAGCTGAAGGGACCAATCCCAAACTAAGCCAGCGTGATTTGACGTATAATTTAAAGGAAAGAAAGGCCAGCACAGACCAAATTAACTTGGATACTGTTCAAATTACAGTAGTTTTATACGTGTACGTATATGAATATGTTCCGAATAAAGTTAAAGAAGGTTACTTTTTCTATACCAGTCGGTATATCAACTACTATGAAATTAATAATAAGCGTATTAGTAGCAATCCTTCGTATTCTGGACCTTTCTTAACGACTTGCATTAAATTGTTGACGAAATTTAGAGAGACTTCGTTATCTTCAATAAACGATCGACCATCTTTGTTCCTTCTGCTATAATACTTTTATACTTCTTTGAACGTTAATTTCGACTGGCTGCACTTTATATTCAAATAAATTATTATTTTTATTCAATTGAAAAGTCAGCAAACTATTCTTGATCGTATAATTTATTTGTTGTAATAATTTCTGTTCGTTTCATCCAATCAGAATATAACTATATGTCAATAAAACACCAGAATAAAAAAAAACGAAAGAAAAAATATTGACAGCTTTTCTGCTTTGTTCCTTCATTTTCTGTAAAATCCTGCTAAAAAAAATATTTGCTAAGAAACGTGAAGCGGACGTTATCCAAATCAATGTTGAATAGCTATGTCTAACAAGATGTATCGGAAAAGTAAACTAAACGATAACTGGATGGAAGTTGTGTTGGAAGAGAAGCACCATCCGTATTTAGATTTCAATTGATTTAATGTTTTTCAATAAAAATCTGACAGACTTTTAAATTGTCTCTTATATTATTACAATGAATATAACGAAAGTAAAATAGGTACATATCGTATAGGTAGACTATCTACCGGTATATCATAACTGATAATAGCGGTGAATGGTTTGTATGGGGCGTGGTGATGGTGCGTCGGGGCGCCGGCGCTACGGACAAGGACGACAACAATCTCTATTAACAAGGTACCACACTACATTAACAATGTTCGTTTTGATCCAGGTTCATCAGCCCCGCTATATACTAAACTAGATTGCCATAGAAAAAAAGATAACAATCAAAACTCGTCTATTATTATTATTTTTGTTGTTACTAGTTTATATAGAAATTCATGATTCTCCTAGAGATTATTAAATAAATATTTTCAAATTATTATAAACGCAGAAAAAAACGTACAAATGTGATTAGTTTTCAATTTGGTTGTGTGCGAGAACCGACTGTTGGCATATTCTTTTTTTTCAATAAATAATCAATTTTGAATTATCGCACTATGAATTCAGAGTATTAAAACCATCAATCTTTCGTAATTTTAAATCAATCATTACAAACTAAATTGCATTTATATAACAATCGAGCTCGGAATGAATCAATTGTAGATTATTTGAAGTATCCAATATCAGTTTGACGACGACTGTCTATTCAATATGCATTTAGAAATTTACTAGTTTCTCTCTCGTTCAAGTAAAAGAATTTTATATAAATATTGATCTGTCTGTAACGAGATTCATACTACATGCGTAATTGTTATCGTAAAATTTAAATTAAAATATTGAAATCCAATAAACACCAATGTGGTTCCACAGTATAGCGGCCTCTCCCGGCGCATCCACCATTCTTGCAACTTTACACCATTCCGGGTTTCTACCTATAATCGGAGCGTTTTCATTAAAAACTTATTCTATTAATTAAACATTGATTTGTAATTATGTAACCGATAAAAATTGTAATTTTATTAAAAAAAAAATTAACAAATTATTAAGAAAATAGCGACAGGATCCTGGTGAAAACTGACGTTATAGATCAAGAGATGGCGCAAGGTATATTTTATGAAAGTGTAGGGATACTACACCACCTCTCGGGATTCTGATAAATCTGATAAACTTGTATTGATTTATAAGAAAGCAGACACACATCCTCTTCAAAAGATACTCCATTGGAAATAATTGCTATATAATGACCACTTTTTATTAAAATAACTGTCTCTTTCAGTTATCGTAATTATTTCTAATAATAAGTAAGAATGTAAAGGAATTCGAATTAATAGAAAAGTATTACTTCATTGATTCATATGATTTTGTATAAATTAAGTTAATTAAATTGTCTAAATTATATTTACGTTGTTCAAAATTGAAAATTGTAAATGTTATTATTGACTTATTTTCAAGTTTCTTAGATTTATTTCATTAATCGAGTTTATATACGATTTGAGCACACAACAAGAAAACTAACTTTCTTTCTAACCTGAAGAACTAAGCTAATGGACTAGTTTTATCACACACAAACGGCCACACAATTTTCTAACATGAGAACTCTAATAATGTTACTATATACTGGACTTTATAAATCACGTTTTGGAGACTAGAATTTTCCAATAACATTGCTTATCTATAGGTATATGTGTATACAGTGTGGTCTACAAAATTTGTAGTCAAAGTATACCATGACAAACGTAAACATCAACAGTGCCGGCTCGAGAACTTTCGGCGCCCTATTCAATATTTTGGCGACGCAGCGTATTCATATACGTACTAGAAGCTTATTATTGGAATACACCATGTTTTCAAAGCGAATTGAACCGGTTTAAAGACGCTAAGTCGTCACAATATGGCTCTGGAAACACAAAACTGAAAAACTAGATTATTCAAAAAAATTGCGCCCTTACATTACAGTGCGGTGCTGTGCTGCCTTACAGCCCGATCGTACCTTGAGCCTGCCCTGAATATCAATTTCGTTTAACAACGAGCAATTTCATTTTTCAGGCACACATATCATGAACATTAACGTAACTTACTATGGTAGATTAGTAACAAAGAATAAAGTGTCGACATACGTCCGTTGCGTCATTCTAACTCAACGCACACTTGGCCATAAATTTTGTAGATCACACTGTATACTTATTTTACTTTTCTTTTGAACTTGCAATATCTGGTATTATATAGAAGATACAATTTATTTGAACTTGTTAAATTTCATTCTCCTATGCCAAAACAAGTCAACTTCTTTCAATCTATACAGACAATAATACAGAAATATATACTATACATTGTAGAATATTACATTAATAACAAGCTTTTATTAAATTGTTGTGCCTTTCAGTAAGTTGGTAAACCAAAGTTTTAATCTGAATTTGTTATTGTTGTGATAATAAAGAACAGGATGCTGAACGTTTATATGAGAAAATCGAAGTGGAGTACTTTCAGATACGTGACTTACATTATTCGGGCCTTTAAATATTCCAATATTTGATAACAATCAATATTTAAAAGACCCAAGGATACTACTGTTTCGTCAAAATTTTGTAAATTATAATACAATCTGTCCAGTTTTTTTTGTAGCTTTCAACGAAATTCATTAACCAGATTCATGTCTTAATTACGTTTTCGTTAAGGATACAGAACGCGTCTATTTGTGTACGACAGTACACAAAATATATTATTCTTTGACTCCAGTAATAGAATACATTGGCATAGATTTTTGAAATTCATTGTTTATTATTGATAACATTATCCAACTGTGAGTTCAATCAATAGAATCGGAATAGTTGAAGAAATTGCTAAAATTGTCATAGATTTTGGGAGATGATTTATGAAAATACAATATTTCACCATTTACTAAACTAAATATTTAGAAACAGAAACAGTCTAGTTCAAATACTTCGGAAAAGATTTAACTATAAGAATGACCGTAATCAATTTGAACTTTTTGATACATAATTGGTTGAAAAGAAAGTTTTTATAAATGATAATCGATAGGCTTGATTAGTTGGCTAAGTTGTTTTTTTATTTGTTTTCAGGACACAGTATGGCCCCAGCACACCGGCACACCTCAGGGAGAAGTCTTGTTCTGTCGATTCTCTGCCTTCAAGCCATATGTCTTCAAGTTACTAGCGGTAAGTAATTTTCAAAAAAATAATTTAGAAAACGTATACTAATACCTGTTTAATTAGAGGCAGGTATATGTTAACAGAATTAAAAAATAAATAAAAACAAAGTAAAAAGTATAAAACATCGTTGCCCTTTTTTTGTGAAAGATGCTGTAGCCGATCGTTTTTATTTTGAGTGGTGTATTGTTTGGGAAATCTGAATCGTGGGCGGTTCATTGGAATCGTGTAGATAATCTCGAGGGTCCTAATAATATCGATTCTTCTTTACTTTAACGGAGTTACGTGTTCTTTGTTGTTGTTATTGTTTGATTTTTGATCAAATGATACGTTTTTTCGAGCAGGTAATAAATACTTTTTAACGGTTTTCATAGCCATTTCTAGGAATTTAAAAGCTATCATATTTTATTAACTGGATGTGGACTCGTTCTCAAAAATATTGCGAAAATTCAATCAGTGAATAGTTACTGTCAATAATCCAATATAAAATAATTAATAAACACCGTACTTTTATAGATTTAGGGACATTATTATTAAGTACTCCTATCAAATATATTGATTAATTATAAGAGCAGACATTCAATCGTACAGAGTAACTTTGAGTATAAAATGTTAAGCTGTCATCAAAGTTTATATGGAATAACAGACAGTAATTATGTTGAAGATTTCCGTTTGTGGTTACGAGATTTCAAGCATCCAAGAATTTCTACCATACCTACATTTATAATTTCACTATAAGGATAAATACAGGACATTTATCGGAATTCATGTAAATCTCATTAATTATATTCAGGAGCAGTCATCCGATATATTATTCGAAAAAATTTTAAAATTTCAACAAGAATCAACAACGAGCTCTTTGAAAACCTCTCAACATTTCAATCATTTCAGCAATTTTGATTTTATACCAATGTCACTCATAATAATATTGGCAGAAAAATTGAGAAAATGAAACTTTGATTATGACAGTTTACGCACTCCTGTTAGATATCCTTAGGCTTGTAACTTTGGCTGTTTGCTGAACGCCAAGGGCCAACAAATCAATATTTCATCCCTGCGAGGGCGCTTTAGTGACTACCGTGGTGGATTTTAGCGGTGGTGGTAATAGTGGTGGTGGTAGTGGTGGTGGTAGTGATGGTGGTGGCGGCGCTATGTCGTCAGTAAACGGCAAGTCAACGCACAACATGGTGGCTGTTGCAATTTGTTGTATTCTCGTACTATTAGCTGTGTTCATAGTCATTATTATTGTGGTTGGGCAAAGTATTGGGAGCCCTCGGACGTAAATCTTCTATTAACAATATACCATCACGAGATTGATTTGAATACGTTGGCATTGTCCAACTATCATCAGTACTACCACCGAGTCTTCCCCGTCCTTGCACTATGTCTTTCAGGATATGCTCCATATATTCTGTACGGACTAGAAGGTGCTCATTAGAAAAGTGATTGTCTTAGATTATTATTATGATTATTAATGTTCATGTTAATATTATAATGATGATGATGATGATGATGATGATGATGATGATAATTGATAGTGTTGTGTGATAGATTTATATATTAATTGTTATTGATGTCGTATCTGTGTTAACCGATATAGTGGCTTACCTTTAGGAATTTTTTTGTACCACTAGACCATCGACAATAGACGTTATGTACTGGAAAACCTATCAACTACACATGTAGACATGTAATAAGACATATAATTGTTTATGAATTTTATATTTGTATTCAATATTTCTGACGAAATAAAACTATTTTGTAGTACCTTCGATTGTTTAAATTAATGTCTCTAATTTACCCCATTTATTCATTTTACAATTAAAAAAGTACCACATTCTAACAACAATGAGTAACGAGTCTACTACGGTTTTCTTTCAAAACAATCCTTTTTTATAAAGGTTTTTTCGTACGTTTAAAAATAGCTAAATCAATTATCTGTCGGTCAATAGACCTATATTGATTGAGCATTTCGATATAAAATAATATATGAGATTTAGTTTTATTTTGTATAATCCATTGACATTATCTGTATTCGCCCAAAATAGAAATGTTGTATACAGGTATTTCATTAATTCAATGTTATTTAATAAATAAATACGTATAGTTTCAAACTTGTTGAAGGATTATTTCATCTATAAAGTGGTTAAGTTGGTTAATGTTTGTCATGTTTAAACCATAAATCAGTGAAAAGTTACAGTGGCTATGAGTTTATTTCGGATGGCGCATTGGAAACAGTGTCCAGTGGCCAGAAAGAGATAAGAACGGAGAGCAGCATTAACGTTTATCCTTTGGCGTTGTCACCGTTTTGAGACAATTCCCCCTAGGTTGGATGGAAAAAGGGAGATTTAGTAGTTGGTGTATGCTGCCACCTACACGATTTTAATACAAAAGACCCTGTTTACTATAGGCAAACGGTATTTGCATCGTTTTCCAATGCAGATCGTATATAACGTCAAGAATGTTGCTATATACCGACGACAATTTAAAAACACACCTACATAATATGTCAAATAAAGGCTATCATTTTTTATTCCGGCTTTTCAATTTCAATTAAAAAACAAAAAGTAAAACAATTGTATTGTCGTGATTGTTTTCGATTAATATTGAATTGAATGGAATATTGAAAAAAGTGACGAAAGCATCATTGAATAGTGCAAAAGAAAATACGGCCACACCCCTGTTAACGCTGATAAAGGATACTCAGCATGTGACCTTTTCTGACTCTTCCAGGCGTCTGATCCTGCTGGTAGACAGAGGCACGCACGTTAGATAGGATACGAAACTATCTACGTAATATATTGCCTCTTGTTAAATTCCAAAGTTCCAGTAGCTTCGTCTATTTTAATTAAAACACAGTTTTACACTGTACTGTTATTTCTTCAACTAAAGACTAGGATTTTATGTGCAATACTGCAATATAATCTATCCATTTTATTATATCTTTATTGTCTATTTTAGTTTTTTTTCTAGACTGATTTAAGGTTGAAAGTCGGCCCAAATATTCAACATATTAGTAAACCAATATAGTTACAATTAACAAATAAAATCAATATTCCTAATTAAGTGGATTTTCACTCATAGTCAGTGTGGATTTTGGACAGCTTTGATTAGATCATTAATACACAAGGAATAAACTTCTAATTGACGTCGATTACATTATCAATTACCATTTTATTAATTGAGTATTTGGAAAGATCCAATCTAATCGATACACCCTGCAGTTGAGCGCCCATTCTATCGAAATTAATTATGCATAATCATTAATTTTCTATATTCGAAAATAAATCTACCAGAACTAGTATAAAACAACAATAAAACGAGCAAATATAGGGTTTTCCATTGTTTGTTGTTTGATTATTTTTCCCCACGGTTCACGTAAATCTAATTACAAATTCAATCTTCATTTAAGGCTATCAAGAGAATTAAAATAAGTCGATTAATTTGGATCGACTTTTTCAATTATTCAATATGTATTTCAGTTGACATTCTCTTTGATCACCTATTGATAGCTTGTATTATTTAACGTGGAAAGTTCGACTAAACAATTTATTTGTCTGTATAGCATTTAATTTAACCATCTTATTATGATATCATTTAAAATTTGATAATGGACAGTTTTCTTAATCAATTGATCAGTTGTGTGATGTCTGTTTAATAAGAAAATCAGTACAATATACAGTGGAACACGGCTAACACGAATAGCCACGTAGTCGTGCGGTTCAGTTTTTGAAACACAGTTTCTACCGGGCCTGTGTTTACTTTTCTCTCTCAATCCGAAGATACAGTGATTTGACCCTTCTTTTCTGATTTTTTGGTTCCATTATCTCAACTATACTAACAACCCCTAAAAGACCCACCATATAGCCCAAGTTCATCACTTAGCAGTTTTCTCTTGTTAAGGTCTAACATTTTCATTAGTGAGAAATACACACAGTTAGATAGGCTTTGTGCAACAAGCACTTGAACATCCCTCACACTAACTTAGAGTGCTACCACCAACACCAAAACACATTTTGCAATCTAACGATCATGCAAAACTATGTATTGCTAATACTGTCTAATATTGTCTAACTGTCCATGAAATTATTTTACCTCGCATGAAGGTTTACGCGCGTAGCAATGAAAGTCCGGTTTATATTTGAACCACTCACATATCCTTTTAATACGAAATTCTTTTAATACGAACAATTCTCAAGGTCCTCATAATAGTTTCGTGTTAACGGTGTTCTAGTGTAATTTTAACCAATATTGCACAAATTGTTTTGTGTAATTTAGTGCGAACAGGAAATGTTCGTCTCTGACACGCAATTGTATCACTCACTCATTTTTATAGAATCGCACGCTAGCTTCTATTCATCCATATTCTAATATTAGGTACAGAAATGTATCAATAATACCATATCCGCCTATTCGCATATCTAACAGCATTCTTCCTGATTAGCCTGATTTTGAATTTTTCAAGATGTTTTATAGTCTGAATCATATCTTGCAGGTAGGTAGGTATAGGTCGTTGTTGATTTTAGATGGCATCACTTCGAAATTACCCCATGTTTTCGGTCGACTGAAGCTTATAAATTCTACGTAGTGTCTACAATCTTGATGCAAATGAGATTTTCACTGTCATGAACTTACCAGGATTAGAATACAGTAGATTCATCTCATAACGCTCAATCAGATTTAACATAGGTACACAGTTTCAGTAAAATCTTACACAAGATAAATCATCATTCAATTTTAATAAAGCCATATGTAATCATTTTTTGTCATTCTGATTTATTCTTGTTGTTTTTGTTTTTGCTTCAGAGTGTGACCAAACTTTTGTGAGCAGACCGGGAGGTCCATTAAACGGCACCTTCCATGCCCCAGAGTTTGTGAATCTTCGAGGGCATTCGCGCCAGTGCATTTATACGTTTTTAGCTGGGCCTGGCCAACGGGTCGAAGTGATTTTTACATCGTTTGCCCTTCGAGGGACACCACCTGAGTAAGTTTTCAATCAAAATGTCAACAAGAAATTCGCGCCCACTATTGATGTGTTAAAAAAAAACCCAAGGACATGCAATTTGGTGTTATATAAACCAGATATGGCAATTTCTATCAGTGATCCTATTTTTGATTTTATTATTCATAAAAATAGAGAGAAGTTTTCTCAACCAGATTGTAGAATGAATGACTAGAGAAAAGTTATTAAAAGAAGTTAAAAGTTCAGTTGAACATTTCATACAAAATCACATTATAATTGGAATCTTTTATGTCTATCGTGTACTGTTGAAAGTTGCCTTTTTCAATCAACGATTAAATCTTGTTTTATTAATCGAAAATGACCAGATTGCATGTGCTGTATTGTAAAGCTGAAAGCACCAACACCACATGTTTTGAGACGAAAACGGTTTTATTAGGCTGTAGAGAGCTGTAAATGAATTGTTAAATTATTGGGCTTTCTTTATTTTGTAGTTGTTGGTGTAGCAAAACACAACGCATTTGATATTTATTTGTGATTGTAATATATTTAATGGTAAAACGCCAATTTGTCAAATAGATACCGGTATTTGTTAATGTTTTTCACAAAAAAAAAGTGAGAGAAAGAAAGAAAAACAGTCAATATCGTTCATTAAACACCGATTTGACTGAAATTTATGGCAAGCTTTTCGAACTTCTCGTTTTTCTTTTTTAAACTAAATGCTTTTATTTAGACATTTAAAATTAAAATTAAAATTTTCTGACATGTTATGGTGCATTTTTACAGTTAACTTCTATCCAAATATCTAATGGATGTGGTGAACGTAGAATTACGTCTTCAATCCGCTAACTGATTTAGCTTGCAATTTACTATCACTTTTGTGATGTGGAACAACTTTTTCTTGACACTCTCTCGATAAAAAATGTAGACCATTAACGGTGGTGCTTTAAGGCAAAAGCACAAAATTGTGCGTTACCTCAATACTACCATCTCAAAATTGTTATCAGAACCAGATTGAATGTTCCAAAAGCTTGTCATTCTCGTTCCCCATTTTTTTTCCTCCAGATGTGTATGTGTGCGTCTCTATAGAGTTTATACATACATACATACATATATACCTGTATGGATGTGTATAAAAGTGAATTTGAGAGAGTGAGTATGTTGCACGTGCAAATTGCCAATGGCGGAGCACGTGCCGTTGACTGATCGTTCTTGTGTTGCCGTTGCTGCTGCCACAGTGGAGCTGCCGTGGGAGACCTCCCTGCGTGAGTATCATATCTATTAGGGTTCACAAGGATTGGATCAATCGCAAAACATTATCGTTTCTTTTCTGTTCTTTTTTTTTCTTCTCAAATTCACCACATCATAATTCGACGCTTATTATTGTTGCCATTGTTGATTTTAAATGTTGATATCAGTGAAGCTGAAATGATGGAATTTCTTAGATACGGTTCATGTAACATAATCGTTGGTTGGTAGTAATTATCGTTAGCATCGTTAATTAATATGACTGGTTAACATTTTTGAAGCATCATTAGACAATCTTTTATTAGAGTTTTACATTGAGAAATCAAAATACAGAAATACTAGCTACAGAGAATGGGAATGTTTCCACTGTAACATTTGTACTGTTGCTGGAGCTTGAACGGTTGTCTCCTTTTTTGTCGTTTTGGGATTGCTACAATCAATTGTAGCGTCTGGACGCCGTAGCAAAAGCATATCCCTTAGACTACGTTCATACGTTTGATATATGAAATATTACTTTACGTGAAAGCTTCTATGCATTGATTTAGAAATAATAAAATTTTTGATGCAATAACTTTATTGTACTTCTTTTATCTTGAAAGGAATTATAGTCTCTATACGAAAATGAAACAGTCGACAGTAACTATAACAGTTAACAAGCAAATAGTAATAAAAAAACCTTTTTTACTGCTTTGTTAATATGAAATATTTTTAAAATAATGTTTGATGATAAAAGTCTAACATTGAAATTCATTTCAGCTGAACTAGTATCTAATATATATCTTTACTGTGGTTATATTATTGCATGGAATGTTCCAAAGTTTTATTGAAATTCTCTACCTTTTTTTTCTCTTTTTACATCCATGTATCTTACAATATTCCATTCTGCTAGATTCTCTGATATGTTACTGTTTTTTTTTTGGCGTTTATTATGGATTATCGATGTAACTATTAGATTTTAAATCTGAAAATCATGTTCTTTCAAATTATTATCAGTTAGCATAAGTCAATTAAATTATTGGAGAATTTATTATCAACAACAATAATAATAATAATAATAATAATAACTAGATATGATGCACGTTTTTTGTTTTATTTTTTTGACTAAAGATTGGTTTTCTCCCCTGTTCTCTTATTATATTGGTTTCGTATGATTATTCTCAAATTGGTATCGTATCAGCCTTTAAATTGGACTTTAGTAAGTATGTATATTGCATGAGATGTAGAAATGTAATGATTGGTCGATATTTCTGTTTTAAAAATTTCTTACTTCGTAAGGATTTTAAATGTTTAGAAATGAATCAGGATACTCACAAATAAGTTGTAGAATTGCAAAAAAAATACAAATTCTTTTCTACCTGCGGTATATTGAAATCAATCAATAATAATAATCAAAGCCGGAAATACTTGGAATTCTTTTTTTTTTGATAAAATATTCATTGTGTTGAGGCTATCAAAGTTGATTAACTACAAAATTAGTGATTAAGTTAAATATACACGGAATAATGGACTATAAAAGCAATTTTCTTTGTATAGAACTTGATTGGAGCGAAGATTAATAATGAAGTAATCTATTATCGTATTTACTATTAAAATTATATAGACGGTAATTATTTGATTTTTTAAAAATCTCGGCTACATTATTCTTCAATAAAATTAAGTCTAACAATAGCACCGTATTTCAAAACCTTACGTACAACAACATAGTTGTAATTTTTCATTAAAGTTTTGGAATAACTTGGTGTTATCTTCAGAAATTTCCAGTAATTGCATGTTTCTGTCTGCATGCGCTTTCGCCAGTGTTACATAAAATCAATATTTCTCCTATTCCATTACCATAACACTAAAACCATTAGAAAAAAATAAAATATTTAAATTATTTAAATAAAATTCCATTATATTTTATACAGCTGTGTCCATGAATATATGGACGTTTATTCGGAAGTGGTTCAGCCAGACGCTGCTGAGCTGATCAACTCTCCGTTTGGTGGTCGGTACTGTGGGCCGATCCCGCCCAGACGCAGGGTGTCCCTTTATCGCGCCCTCGCCCTTGCCTTCTACACTGACAAGAACGTTTCAACGAGTGACCTCTTTAGCGGCAGATATACATTCATTAATGACTGTAAGTAATTTGTTTAGAAAAACAAAAAGAATAAGAACAAAGCTATTGTGTCCAGTGTTGAGAATTGGAATGCTCCTTTGTTTGTACTCGACCCATTATCACAATTGGCTAAAATATACTTAATTTAGTACTACTCTCGACTGCCCTTTGTTTCCTTCTGTTTTTGGTTACAATAATAAATCATTGACATCTTGACATAGTTCGGTAGTTAGAATACTCGACCGGAAATTGAGAGATCCGGGTTCGAATCCCAATCGAAGCAGCGAATTTTGAAAAAATTTAATCTTGACATTATCATTGTATCAGTGATGTGATAAAAAGCAAAAGGAAATTAAAGTTTTGTTTCTTTTTTCCCTTCCGTCTTTTTTCTTTTTTGTCTATTTAAGCTTGCCTAGTTCAAATATCTGTAATGTACTCACTTGTTAATGTGAGGTCAGGTACCATAAATTATTCTGAACAAGAATCTTGTTGAATTGATAAAGAGGAGAGGCTGTGTAATTAACTTGCTAACGATGTAAGACTGACGTGGATCTTGCAGATTTTCAACTTGACCGTAGTCGTGCCTCCAAAAAAACTTTAATGTTTCATTTTATCCTGTGAAAATGACATATAAGTGCAAATTTTGTAAAAAAACCTCTTCGGCCAGATTTTCAAACGTAATCGATAGCTTTCGACAAACGCTAAGCTTTGATGATTCGTGAGTTTGTGCCAGTGGTGGTGCATCAAATGCACTACTTTGTATACAAAAAGCTCACGGTTATAGACTTTCATAATATGGAACGCCACTGGAAATTCAAAATTCTTGCCAGCCTTGCCAGCACGAGCCCTTTTGGTATCGCCCACCTATTGAAGATCTACTGGGCATCCATCCAAAAGGTTTTTCGTACAAAATTTGCATTATACCTATTATGTACATATATAGAATGGGAAAATTTGGCTTGCTTATTATGAATTTGTGACGTTTCAGCGGAATACGAAGTGGGTACTCCAGTAGCGGGTAGTCCTTGTAGTTTCTTAGTGAAAGGTGGAGTGAAACCAACTGGTGTTATATTGTCACCAACTTATCCAGGTGCCTACCCTAAGGCTCTCAATTGTGCCTATCAGTTCCTTGGGGTGCCTGGTCAAAGGATCCGTATGGAATTTAGAGATTTCGATTTGTTTTTCGGTGGTCCTCAGTAAGTTTTATTATTATTACTTTTTTCCAATTTTCTATTTATTTACAATTTTTTCATATGAACATCGTAGTTGTCCTTTTGATTACGTACGAGTGTACGATGGTTCGGATAATACTTCAGCTGTGATTGGCACATACTGCGGCCAACAACGTAATCTTGTCATTTACTCTTCCGAGTCTTCACTTCTAGTTAAGTTCGTCACCCTCCCGCGCACTGCCAATACTCAGAATAGAGGCTTTAAGGGCATTTTTGAGTTTTCAAACTCTTTTACCAAATTAGGTAAGTGATATGAATTCGTTAAAAATTTCATTAGAATTTCAAATTTGATCTCAATTGATGATTTAAGGAGAAGAAAACAGAAAATTTAATAAATGCGGTGAAAATTAATTAGATTTTCTGTTATAATTCAGATGATAATTATTATAATTAATTTTTGTTTTAATTAAAAAAAAATTGTTTAGACTTTATAAGTAAGAACGATGGTGAACATATACGTGGTACTGAATGCGATCAGAAAATTCTAAGCAAGAAGGAATCTAGTGGATTTGTCTTCAGTCCTAATTATCCATTTCCGTATATGCCAAAACTGGTTTGTCGATATTTTATTTATGGCATGCAGGACGCTCAACACCTGGAACGAGTTAAACTCGAATTTGTACTTTTCGAGATTCCTAAAGGGCCTAAAGGAGAGTAAGTTTTCCAATATATCATATTATATGTTTACTTGATGCATGTCCATGTTTCATCAAAACTTTACATAAACATTTTAACGTTGCATTTGATCGATTTTCGACAATATTTTATGAAATTGAATTATTACTGATCAGTCTACTGTTAAAAAATGTATTCATTCAAAAGCTAAGAATTTCATTTGTATCGATTGTTGCCCTTTCCAATTTCATATTGATGTGACGTTGTAGGTTTTAGAAGATATTAAATATTTACACAGTTATTCTGAAATGACTGTCATCCTAGACTCAGTAAATTTGGTGATGGTCCTGTTAAAATTTTTAAGTACCACTTTAGCCTAGGTAGTACATATTATACAACAAACTCCATTCAGTTAATTACGCGTTTATCATTCGTTAAACTGGAAGAAGACTCAGGTGGTTATATTACTAGCTAGTTTCTCAAATGATATGTTGTTCCTTATAATTTTATTACGAATCTGGAATTGGAAGCTTTTAGTTTGAACGAAAATAAATAAAATTTTCACCATGTGTGTTTTTTTTTGGGTCGATTTCAGTTGTTCCGATGGCTACCTGAAAATTTACCTCAAAGGACAAGAAACGACAGATTCCTATGATAAGTTCGATTACGAAATGTGTGGAGAGGAAAGTAAACCATCAATAGTTGTATCTGATGGGCCACGATTGGTTATGGTGTTCAGTAGTGGAGAATTAATGGGTCGAGGATTCAAAGCTAACTATACTTTTGAGACTGGTAACAGATGAATGCTTCTTTTTTTTAATTTTTGTAAATTTTATGATTTGTCTATTTTTGTTTTAAATAGAATACCGAATTCCTGGTACGGCCGCACCTGATGGCAGCTGTATGTTCACTTACCGCAGTATCAGTAAGAAAAAGGGTGAATTCAATTCACCCAGATACCCCTCCAATTATCCTAGTGACACCAATTGTACCTATTCGTTTTTGGCGACAAATAACGAACAGGTTACATTAATTTTCGACAATTTTAAAGTCCGTGCCGATTCTGCGAATTCTACGGTTGGCTCCTATGGGTAAACAAAAATTTATTGTTTAACCAATAAATAAATCTAAATAAATATTTGTTATTATAGAGCATTCGTATGCCAAGAAGATTGGCTAGAAGTGTACAACGTCTATCGAGACGGCACGGAGAAAATTGTTGGACGATATTGTGGTATGACGGCTCCAGGTCCCATTGAATCGAATCGTGGTGCTATGGGTCTAAAAATTGTCCTTCATGCTGATTCAGAGGGTGTTTATAGTGGTTTCAAGGCACGTTATAGTTTCGAAACGGCTAAATCAATATTCGGTGATTGTGGTGGAAATGTCAGTAATTTAGAATCAGGAGTTATATCAAGTCCGAAATTTCCTGCTGATTATGAAGGACCAGCAAAAGGATTAGCATCGAAAAGTTGTAATTGGTATGTCAGCGTTAAACCTAAATATAAAATCATGATGAATTTTGAACGATTCGCCGTCGAAGGAGATCCCGTAGGTAAGATGATTTCTTCTCATTTGTTAAATAGAATCTTTATTGTGACTGATATTTTTATGTGTAGCTCGAGGCTGTCCGGCAGCTGTTTTACGATTATGGACAGATTTAACAGCAGCTCCGATTGAGCTTTGTGGTGAGAAAGGTGTTGCAGATAAATGGCAATATGTTTCAACATCGAATGCAGCCAGATTTAGGTAAGAAATATATACGAGTATAGCTTTTTGTTGTAAAATAACACAAATATAATTATTTTTTTTAAATGACAGCTTTGTAACGGCAGACAAGGCTGTTGGTGCACAAGGTTTTAAAATTGTCTGGACTGAAGTGCAAGATGGACCTAGTTGTGATGAATTTCAATGTGAAAGGAGTGGTTTCTGTATAGCAGAGAGTTTACGGTGCAACCGAGTCAACAATTGTGGAGCCGACGACAATTCAGATGAGGCCGACTGTGAGTGACGCAATGGTTACTATAAATAAATATGGTATCTTATTCCAAATTTGCATTATAAGCAAAATCGATTTTTTTTTACCCCCTAATAATACAGTAAACAAATATCTTTGATTCGTAATTTTCCTGTATTTCTATTTTGCCCTTCAGCAAAGTCCATAGGAAACTTACCGCTTTTAAGATGATGCATGCTTAAATGAAACGATTCTCTTCATACTTAATCTCTAAACCAATATTCTTATTACTT
>JAZBHA010000902.1:0-30614 GCA_037464855.1 Iselma pallidipennis | reverse complement strand
TAATATTCAAATCAATCAGGGTTATATATTTAGAATTACTATGTCGTAAATTTTACTTACAATTATGTCACTATTTTTTTTTTTTTTTAATTTATTTAAACAAAATAATCACAATTTAAAGGCACTACTTTTTTTGTCTTCAATAAATCCAATTGCCGCTCGTTTTCATCGTGTCACTAAAAACTCGACCACAATCATCCGCATCCAAAACACAACTGTTGTCCGGAGTATTGAGATTGAGAGTGAACGTGTTTAGCGAATTTTGGTCGCGTGATAAAAGAGCTGACAACATTTAATAATGCATTACGTACATACCACAATTGCATTGTAAAACGAGCAAAGATAATCATCATAATAGACAAATATTGCTACGCATTTGAATGAATCATCTGTATACAATGTGAGCAAAAATTCCATAAAATCCTTTTCTTTTATTATGCAAGAATCAATTTTACTATGTCATGGGTCATGGTACATCACCTTCGAGGATGCGTTACGACCTTGTCGCATCACTCATCATATCTCTCATATGGTTTGAACAGCAGGCACTTATCACTTATTATACAATATGGTTTCTTCTCTCTATATATTGACCTTTCATCTTGTCCAATTAGATTAATGACATATTTGATAAGAGTTTTTATTTAATAAAAATAGTTTCATAAAAATTCATTAAAAAGCTTTCACCGCGATATTAATAAATTCATATATTACTATACTTACTACAAACAGACACACCTTACTTTATCAAGTAAATATTATCATTTGTTCCCCATAGAAACTGTTGTGATAAGGATACCTATAAATGTTGCAATTTGGGGATTATTTTAACAATAATATGGAAAAAAACAGCATTATTATAAATAAAACGTTTGGTAGAAAAACGTGATCAACGTGTTCAAAGCGAAAATTGTTGGCGTTGTTTTGCTTCATTTTCTTGAAATACCTAAAAGGTCGGATTTCAGTTAGAAAAGCCATTGAAAGGAAATGTGTGCAACAATTGCTGTATCGAATTTCTTGCACCTTTCCCAATTAGAACATGTGCGTAAATGAATAAAATCTGATCGATTTTTCCGTACGGGCTTTTACTTTTACAAAGCTCTCATAGTACTTTAATTAATCGCGATGCAACCCCTAAGTGCAGTGGAGGATCTACCATGAAGCTATTGAAGCGGTAATTTCCGGGTTCCCAGCTATAAGGGATGTCCGGAGGCTTAAGCTTGATAATACAATCTACTTTTTTTGGTGTACGTCACTGAGGGAGCCCTTAAGAAACAATAAGCCTTTCAAGGAACGTAAGTTTCCGACGTCCAAATATTCAGGTGCCCCAAACAACAGTAGTGTTCATAACTAAATTTGGTCTTTTTTCTCATTCTTGTTATCTTTTGTCAACAGTTGCTTCTTTGTTGATTATTTCTCAGATAGAGGGAACGTTAGGCTGTGCTTACACGTAAATTTTTCTCTTTTGCGCTCTCCATAAAAATAAAGAGCATGATATAGCTTTTTTCGTTTCTAGAAGGAGAAGGAAACAAGTTGGTAGAGGAAAAACTCACCGTACAAACACAACCTTAGTGTGCATGTATACGGAGAGATCTTTCCTTTCTCCCCTCCTTTCTCTCTCTCTAAAAATGAAGATACAAATATATTCTCCCTCAGAGCTTTGCACCTTTCAGAGGTCTGAGGCAGAATATCATGTGAGGCACTAGGTTTGTTAGTGAGTTATATTACAGCATTTTTCCTACAAAAGGGACCTTACGTCCCTTTAGAGTAAAGCACCGAGCTTGCGTCTATACCTAAATACGGCACCATCCATCTGGATTCTGGATTAAGAAGGATGTAGTTCTGTAGGCTCCTGAGCGCTCAAGCCTCCTTAAAATCGTCAGCACCTAAATCCTCCAAGCCAGCTTATAGTCGAATAATTACGCCAGTCTTTGGTTCTTGCTATCTCAAAGACGAGTTCCCTACGTCCACGTTAAAACAAGCATTACGACATAACTACAAATGAGACAGTATCCTATAACTCATTGCATATAGTTTCAATCTCCTCTTTATAACCGCAGTAGGTCGGATTAGCTTCTAATAGTTCCATTCGGTAAATATGCTTCTTTAATCTACAATGTCCAGTGAGAGTTCTACGTGGGCTGTCCTTTTTCTCTAACAGAGAGCAGATTATGTTACGAGAGAAAAATGTCTATACGATAAAGTGCTCAGCTTAGTGGCATCTACGGTTCTCGAGATATAATCGCTCAACTTTGAAGCCCCATAACTTCTACATCTTTGGACCAATTTTGATTCAATTTGGTCCAAAGGTACTACTAACCAAGAACTATCAGAAGCTGATGAGCTTTCGTATGACTACCTCCCACACCTAGTCACACGGTGATCTCTACACATGTTGAAGCCCCACATGCCTCCTATATACAGACCAAGTTTTAGGATGGTGTCTGGTGGTAGGAAATTTGAAGTCCCAATGACTCAAAAAGGTGACTAAATATACGGCAAGCCTTCTGGTACTCCTTGGCCAGTAGTACCTTTGTACCAAATTTCATCAAAGTCCACTTTTTCAAAATGGGTCGTTTTAGGTAATTATTAAAAGAACTGATTAATGTTGCAAAAATACTTTATTCAGGTGCAAAATATAAGAGTCAATAACAATTAACTAAATTATGAAACGAATTAAATGATACTAAAAAAAAGAAAATGTTTAAAAAAATTAGTCTCAATTATTTGACTACAATAATAAATTACCTAAAATAAATAATATAAAACAATAAAGAAACTAAAAAAAAAATGAATTTTTCACTAAACAGATTCATCTTTGTCATGAATTTTAACATGTTGTACTAAACCATCTCGTCGATTAAATGTTGCCCCACAAATATTACATGAATGTTCTTTATTAACATCATGTATACGCATATGTCGTACTAATTTATCTTTTCTACCAAAACTTTTACTACATTTCAAACATTTAAACGGTCTCATACCAGTATGTGTAGCAAAATGTCGATCTAATTCACGTTTTCGAATAAACGATTTACTACAAACAATACAAACATGCGGACGTATACCACTATGGGTTGCCTGATGGTAACGCATATTTTCCGGATTTGAAAATGGTTTATAACATATATTGCATGTATAACGTTTATTATTATCATTATCATTCGAGAAACTATCACCAGTGATATGTGCAGGTATTTGTGGTAAATCACGATCATTGGTTGGATCGATTTGATTTTCTATAGGTTTTCCATCATTATTGATTTGTTCTACTAATTCAGTTTTTATGGGATTTTCAGGTTTTGCTAGATTTTCAGTAAAATTGTTATGATTGAATGGATCTAAATCAATGACCATATTTTCAGAATCTTGCCATTGTCCACTATCTTTCAGTGATTCTAAATGTTCTTCAAAATGATCATTCTGTTTGATTGTTTGATAATAATCGTTTATTGATAGATTTTCTTGTACCATTTGCAAATCTTGTGGATGTGTTTCGTTCTTTTCCGGTCGAAAATGTCGTTTCTCATGTCTCAACAATTTATCTTTACGTCCAAAACTTAAATTACAATAATTACAACTGAATGGTTTATGACCAGAATGTACGATTGCATGTCGTGTTAGATCACCTTTTGAAAAGAATGTTTTTGGACATTTTGGACAAACGAATGGTTTCTGTCCTGAATGGATTCGTATATGTTTCGATAAGTTTGTATTTCGGGAAAATGATTTTGAACATATCATACATGTATATGGTTTAATACCAGTATGTACAACTGTATGTTTTCTTAAATCTGAACGTCTAGCAAATGTCCGATCACATTCTGGACAATTATATGGTTTATCATTTTGATGGATATTTTTCAAATGTGATGAATATTGTAAACGATCAGAAAATGCCATTTCACATAAACTACACGTATATGGTACATTATTATTATGTGATGTATTTTCATGATTAATACATTCAGTTTTATCAGTAAATGCACGATCACAATATTTACACATTGATACATTTTTACCACCGTATGTATCAGTTGTTTCAACTGTTTCATTATCACTTTGTTGTTGTTGTTGTTGTTGTTGTTGTTGATGTTCATTGTCTGTTTCATAATCGGATTCATAATCTAATGTTGCTGGATCAACAACCATTACAACACCATCACCACCACCATCATTACCATTTGATAATTGTTCAAATAATAATGGTTGATGTTTTGTTGGAATTGAAGTATTATCTGTATGTGAATTATTTTGGTCATTATTTGTCATCATAGCAGCATTAATTTGTCGTAATGTTGCATCTGACATGAAACATAATTTACGAAATTCCAAACAAAATTCAATTTTATATAAACAACGATGGCATATAACATTAGGCAGACCATCATTGTGAGATATCTGAAAATACAAAAAGTAAATATTAGTCCACAAAGTTCCAAATTAAAAAAAAAATAGTTAAGCCCGGTTATAACGACAAAACTAACAGTAGGTATCAATTCCGTTTAATTGCATCACCCAAAAACCCGGATATAAAGTCACTATTATCTAAGTCTGTGAATGTCGCTATAATCGAGTTCTACTGTTTGTAATAATTAATCTTAATCGCCTCCTCTATTTCTAACAAAGAAGAAAGCGGCTATCCCCCTTTGTCTTATACATAGAAAGAGATAGGAGAAAACGTTAAGAGAGAAAAATCTCTCTGTGTCATTGCAGTCTAAAGAGCAGGACATACGACAAGGTTTAATCATGAGTAAGCAAATTACGGATTACATGTAAACAGTATTAACTCATATACATGACATACGACAGACAAGAAAATAGGCTCAAAACGCGGAAAACCGCCAAAAACCACGAAAAACGGCTGGAAAACGAAGAAGATGGGCTCACAAAGAGCGAAAAACGACCAAAAATTACGAAAAATGGTCGAAAACCACGAAAAACAGCCGAGAAACGAGAAAAACGGACGAAAACTACAAAAAACTGCCGAGAAACGCAGAGAAACGGCTGAAAACCACGAAAAACGCTCAAAAAACGAAGAAAATCGGTTCCGAAAAACGATTAAAAACGACGAAAAACGGTCGAGAAACGATGAAAAACGGCCGAAAACCACGAAAAACGGCCGAAAACCACGAGAAACGGCCAAAAAACGAAGAAAAGCAGCTTAAGAATGACGAAAAACGATTAAGAACCACGAAAATCGGTTGAAAACCGGAGAAAAACAGCCGAAAACCACGAAAAACGAAAAAAAATGACCGAAAACCACGAAAACAAACAAAACACGAAGAGAATCGACTGGAAAAAGACGAAAAACCGTCGAGAAACGAAGAAAAACGACCGAAAACCACAAAAAACGGCAAAAAAAACAAAACAAATCGGCTCAAAAACACGAAAACAGCTGAAACCCACGAAAAACGGCTAAAAACGCTGAAAATTGGCTGAAAAACTACGAAAAATGATCAAAAACGCTGCATGGGCGCTAATCATGATTAACTCTGTCGTATGTCTTGATCTTATCAATAAGCTTCAAATTAACGACTCAATTAATTAAATTACATTTCACATACAGACCATATAGGACTTGATGTGAAAAAGGCACCTCGGAATCAATCAATCAAAGTGGGCCATACGGCCTTATTTAGTGCACGTATTAGCTGTCCAAGCTAAGAGGAATTTTGGACAGGAGTGTGCAATTAACTTGTAATTAAAGTGGGGTCTTGCGTTCCCTAAAAATTAAAAAACGACAGTGACGAGCTCCTATATTTTTGCTAACATTTGGACACTTTTCACGTCGCTATTGCGATCAGAAACACGAATGTGAATGTTTAGGGACTATTTTTGGTTCTTCTTAGCTTGGACGATTAATACATCAATGAATTTTGTGTTAAAGGGGCCCTTTAACAAATAGAGGTTTTAGGTCCCTAAAATATCTGAATCCATCACTGTATATAACTAATAAAGCACAAGATAAATCTAGAACAAGAGGTAATTTTTTAATATAATTTTTAAATTTCGCGCCACAATCGAGGTAGCAACCCGATTGGTTGATCGGTTGTCATGTTAACCAGGTAACGATTTCCAATCGTTGTTGCCAACTCTCCAACTTATAACCCCCAATTTAACCGGAAAGTCAATATTATTTTGTTACTATTATCTATTTAATTTTATTTTAATATAAACACACCGATCTATCGAATTTATTTATTTATATTAACACATTAGTGAAAGTGTATTTTTATCGAATTATAATTAAACAAATAATGTGACATGACTATATGGCAACATTGTAAATATCTATTGAAAAAATTGGGAAATCAGGGAAATTTAACAATTTTCCATAACTATAACAATTAAATTAACATAAAATTGATTAATTGATTATTGATAAAGTGTGTAATTTGTTTAAATAATTAGTTTCGGTAGTGTTTGATGTAAATTTAATGAAATGTCAAATGTTCATTTTCCCCCAAAATCCCAACTTACTTGTAGTGCTGTGCAATCAATAATTTTCTTATAAATACTCTTATCTTGGCCTTGTATGTGATTGAAAATGCCCAACATAAAACCATCTTTCTGAAGACATAACCGACAGATCGTTGCGTAACTCCTCCAGGTCTCGGCTACGTCCATTCCGGTAAAATGTCTCAGAAAAAGTGAAATAAATAACGTACTAGGTGACGACGACAAATATTCCAACACAAATAATAACAACAAATCTCTCCGATTTAGCAACCAGAAAATCCAAATTTTTGGTTGTTTATGAAAAGTTTGGGGATATGTGGGGCGCTGTCTTGTCACCAACTGGGACTGAGACCGGACGAAGGGCGGTTATCCGTAGACTTGCGCGTGGCCCCCTTTGAACGGAGCTCCCGTGAGTTATGTGTACATCTGTCCATATGTTGGCGGGTGATTCGAATCATATAAGACTGGGGGGCTGTCATGGGGCTATGAATTCTCGATTTACATATTCGTTCTAATTGTCTAATTGGGGGGCATTATACTTGCAAATTTTTCTCAATAATTACGGGAATTTTCCAATATTTTTCCTTCAATATAAGATACATATCGTTAATTTTAGCTAATTATTATTAGAAATTTATGCAATTTTTTGCAGTTTGTTAGAATTCCAGTTCAACGTTGCATAATCGATGACTGGTTGGAAAAAAGCCAAAACTGTAATTTGGTAACTTGCGTTTATATTTCAAGATGAGATCCTATCAGTAAAATTGAAATTGATTGTTAACTGAAAGCTGAAAATTTTCCCTCCATATTTTTATATTTTATCACAATTTAGAGAAAAGCCTAAAAACTGGGTGCTATTTGGAGGCCTGGAACTAATAATGACTCGTTGCAGAATTCCATTAGATAAGTGTCCAATTTCGCGACCCCCGACTTACCAAAACCGGGAGTTGCAGTTCCACTAACACCAATTATGATCCACCCCCACGTAAAAGACATCATTTGGTACTATTTTAAGAAGTATAGTTAAAACACCGGTTTCACCAACGCGTGTTAAAATCAGTATTATTAGTAGCAAAGATTTTTGCTCGAATTGAGTTGGTGCATCGCGATTAAATTGAAGCCTACTCAAAATTTAACCCACATTGGTGAAACTGGTTACACAGGGGGACGTAATTTTTTCAATAAATATACATCTTCAGTCGATCGCTAACAAGCTCATTTCCTTGATTGATGCTAATTTTATTCAAATTTTAAATTGATTTTTGCATCTACCAATCCACCACCTATTTATATTGATTTTAAATAATTGCTTTTCCACTTGATTAATCATCAATAATTGCAGCTAGAGTGTTTTTGTGTTGTTGTTGTTGTTGATTAAACGTTACCTAATTCCAACATGTGGTAAATTTCATTAAAACAATTTAGGTATGTTTTTAGGGCAAACAATGACACACAAGTATTTAATTTTTCCGCAATATGTTATCCTTTCCTTTTTTCCGCTTTTTTTTTTGTACTAATTTTCAATAGATTTTTAACCGTCTGCACCAGAAGAGATAACAGATTTTGTTAAAAGCCTTGTCACAGTGTGGGCATAAAAAAAATTCCAACAATACGTATATATTCTCATCCGTTCTGATTTATTCGTTAAAATTCCTTTTCATTGATAATGCCACGTGTGGTCCTTTGTGATAATAAATTTAACGCTAACATTTGTTTTTAACTCAATTAACATAGTTATATTTACTACTAATGTTGTCAATAACACGTGTTTAGTGGAATTTCTAAATGAAATTTGTTATGAAAATTTCAGATGCAAATTGCTTCAAACCTATTACTCTGCACTAAATATGCTCCTGATATCCCAGAACAGTTAAATCTTAGTTTTTATTGGAAGAAAACGTTTCGCTAATGATTATAATTGAAAAATCATATCTTTTGAGCCTACAAGTAGTACGTAAACAACAGTTAAACGATATTCTGCCAGCAAGTCCTTGTTAAGTCTTTGTGCAAAAGGAGAACTACAGGCTAAATACCAGAGTCCTCGTGGACGGTCAACATCGATAGTCTGTCTGAATCCTACCGAACGTTTACCTTTTGGTATCGATCTGTAATCATGTCCTTGTATGAAAATACCGAACTTTAGGACATAATTTTTTATCAAGTTCTTTGTTCATTATCCCTTGAATTCAAATCCAAGTCAATATTTGTACGGTACCCTTTTTTATATTTTTTAGTAAATATTACCTTGCTAAATCAACACTAAATGTAAAGACTACCAAATCCCGTATTCCAGATCTTGTTTTTAAATATTGGCTTTTAAATATATTTTTGTTTAGGTAGCAGGTATAGTCAGGATGTTGTAATTAATTAAAAATAAACCGTTCTAAAATTGAGCTAATTTAAATCAATTGAAACCGTCAACACTGATTGGGCTGTGATTAAAGGGCGCTGAGTCCTACTTATCAAAGTTTTATATTTTTGTTATTTTTTTGCATGTTTATTCTATGTTTCGTTAAATTTTTAAACACACACCGTTTGGAAGTAAACTTTAAATAACTGGATTTTCGTTAATTTAAATAAACATAATGTTAAAAGCGGTCGTTGGACATACGTTTATGTACAATAATAATTAATGGAACATTGCGGCTTACAAGTGGAAAATCGTACTCTAAATTCCAAATGAATCACAATAGGTCTGTTCCAACTATTATATAATCCAAAACTATCAGAAAAGTCCGAAACAGTCAGACGCATGCGCAAATGGGTTTAAAACGCACAGACTAGATTATCTGCGCATGCCTCAGACTATTTCGGACTTTTTTGACACTCTCCGATTCTATTTGGAACAGACCTATTATACGCATAAAATAATATAAAATACTAGTAGGAGTTTTATGAAAAAAGGCAAAATTTTCATACTGACACAAAACAATCCAAAAAAGTTTGGAAATTCATGTCGTAGCTATAGTTTAGCTATTTTGACTTGACCCTTTTGATTAAAGCATTAAAACAATTATTTGTCAAGAGGTAGCTAGCTAGACAATCAGATTCTGGAACTTATCCATTTTTTCCTTTTTCTCCTTTTTTCTGGCTTCTCAAATAGGAAAAAATCATCGAGAATTTTATTTTCTAACTATCTGCTACTAGGAAATTTTGCAAATTTCCTTCAATATTGATTTCTCGATCAAATATTAAGACGTACCCGTTTCAAAGTTATTCACTTGAGTATATAGACATACTGTGTCATGCCTTCTTATAATATTTCATAATGTATGAATTGAAAACAAATTGCGGGTATAGCATACACATAAGTGCACTAGAGCATTGATTATCCGGAATACTTAATGTCAGACCTCTTCCGCATTATTGAACGTCTATATAGTGCTTCTAATTCGACTTGACCCCTTTGACTAAAATGAAACTATAACAATAGATCAACAAGACAAGTTGAATTAGTATCTGTCAAGGAAGATAGTTTATTGATCGTAAACGTAATATTTGGACAACAGGTGGCCAGAAAATAGAATTGTACTTTTCTTTTTGAATTTTCGTTGTCCATGTAGTTTTTGATTGTATTATTGCTTTAGTCAGAGGGGTCGAGTCAAAATAGCAGCACTATACACATCTATTTTGAAAAGTTCCTACAAAAACACAGAAATTTTGTAAAAACCAAACAAAAAGAAACAATTATAATTAAAGATTTGGGCAAAAATGTAGCTTATTGTCCATTTTTGTTAATATCTGCACAACCGTTGTACTTAAATAATGGAAAACTGTAAAACAAAACGGATCATTCATCAAGATGATTTACAGCATGCTTACCGTCGTAGCATTGAAATTACAGAGAGACGAACGGAGCAAATTAAGCTTGCCACTTGAATACATTTTTTATCTTTTTTTCTCCAGGATTATGAGGTATTATTTATCCTTTCATGGTTCGGATCAAGTGTTTTTTTACCATCCAGGCAGTATACGTACATGGAAATATAAACAAATAATTTTCATGAATTTTATTTTTTCAACAACTCATACATTCATATAAAAGCTACATAGAAATTTTTTCCTGTACAAAAACCTATTATACTGAAATATGTTGATAAGAGAGCAAGTTTGAAATTTCCTGAAAACTTATGAAAAAAGCCTATTTGAAATATGATTATCCTCGATAATTTGTGGTACGATATTGTTGGTTTGGTAAAGTTTTTTGTTCGGGAAAAGCACAACCAGTAACATTTTCAATACCATCACAAGAATTGATTAAATCATTAAAAGCTCGTCCAACACCACAATTATACAATCGTGGTTTACCATTAATACAAATATAATATCTTTGGCAATCATTTGGTGACCGGAAGTATCGATATTCTTCCTGGCCTAAACCGAATTGACGAGCATCAGGTGGACATGAAAATCCAAGATAAGCTGTAAATCGTGGTGGTTTTGTAATTTTTATATTTCCAATAAAATTTCATTAAAATTCAAACCTTCAGCATCACATGTAGGTACTTGATCTGGCCAATCACAACGATATGTTTGATCATTAAAAGCTAATCCTTCCGGACAATCAAAGATAAATCCACGTCCATCTGCACAATTTTTAAATTGACCACAATTCTGTGCATCACCTAAACGATAATAACCGAATTGATGGGGACATTCTTCAGTTGCTTGAGCCGGTTCTAAAATCAATTTTTATTTACAAAAAAAATCATCAAGATTTTATTTTGAAAATTAATACGAATTTGTTCACGTCCTGTACAATCTACATCGATAGGATATTGACATGGGAAAGCCAAAGGACTACTAGCAGCATTGAATAATAACCCATCAGGACAGAGTTTCTCCTCGGCTACACCATCTTTACACTCAATATAACTATAAAATATACAAAATTGTTTCTATTGTTGGATGATAATTGTTTGATTCCTGCAAATTACCCATCACAGGTTCGTGTAGGATAACGTCCATTCGGTTCCGGACAATTGGCACTTTGTGGTGGATTTCGTACATTATAAGTCGGTTGTTGAGCAAAATTCGTTTCAGGCCTAAATCGTTGACCAAATACTGGAAAAACACAAATTTTGCGCGTGTTTCTTTTATGTTAATCATACAATCTTATGATTATGGTGCGACTTAACACGCATATCGCAATCAATATTTAATATAAATAATTCGTCTTGTATGATGTAAACTGGGTATTTTCGCGTGATTAATCCTTGTTTCCTTTATTAGTTTCTTGGTTAATTATAATTGACTAGAGTTCGAAAACAACAGGCAATCGAATATAAAATATAAATTAAAACGGCACTGATATTGAATTTTAAAATAATACGCGAAAAACTTAATCGACATACAAAGAACGTTGTATATAACGATTTACATATTTCGAAGGCGAAATATTGTATTTTGTAATAATGATTTTTCCACAGATTTAGTAGCGCATCTTTTATTTTTTTTATTGTATAGGCGTGATATTTCTTAAAACTAGTATGACCTTTTTTTGATATTTTCCCCAAAATCACTTTCACTTTTCGTCGTATGATCGATATGGTTTTTAGATTTTGTCGTCAATAAAGTCTCGATTATTATTAAAGACTTCTATTTTCAAACAATATTATTTTTCCAAAACACACCTAAAAATAATAATTCAAATGGCAAACTGCATCTTTAGAATATGCGACCTTTTTCTGAATTACAATAAATGTTCAAAGATTTATTCAATTTATTCACATAATTACAGGATTGATGATATTAATGAATAGCAAAAGGGCGACACAAGAAAATTCTAAATTAAATCTATTTGCCTTGACATTATCGTTTCTAGTTTCTAGAAACGAAAAATTTTGCTTTTTTCCAAATATTTTCGAATTTTTGTTGAATATTTATTAACTAACGGTCCTGCAAATCCGAGTCTAAATATAAACAGTTTGATTGATTTAAATAATTTACTGGGCCGTTTGAAAACCAGGTAAAAGTTGAAATTTCATCTCAAATTACAAATAAAATTCCTATGTAAACTTAACTCATACATTAAGGACGAATAAATATAATTATTACTTGTAAGTAAATAAATAAATTAAGTAAAAAACAAAACTATTTACCTTGAATGACTAGAACAACAGTAATTGTGATGATTTGTAATAATTTCATGATATTGTCCTGATAACTTGTGACACTAGAATGAAGAAGCGCATCTCTCGATCTGGTCAATTTACCTGTACAAATATATGTTCAAGGATTTCTTCCACCATTTACACAATTAATTATATGAAGATGTAAATCTGTTTGTTACATAATAACGTTTTTTTTTCTTGAGTCATACTTTTACTCACATAATAGTAACAGTAGCAGACAGTCAATAATTTCATCATTATTGTCAAATAAGTTCACTTTAAAAGAGAAATAAAAAAGGGCTAGAGTGCGAATTTTTGATGGTTCGTTATAAATTAGCAAGTTTGTATTTACACTGAATTGTACTAAAAGGCTTTAAATGAAGAATTACTCTTACAGACGGCCTTATTTTTGCATGATGAGTCTTTTAACTTTTAAAGTCACAGTCTAGGTCCATACATTCGCCCGAATATACTTAGGAGCAGTTTCATAACGAATTTTAAGGCAACTTTAACTTGTAAGGTCACATTCTAAGTCCAGTACCTTCGGGCGAAGTTCTGGATTTAGAATGTAACTTTACGAAGTTAAAGTGGGCATAGATTATGATTATGAAACTGGCCCTTAATCTGATCTATGTATCTTTAACTCAGATTGGAGCTTTACAAGTTAAAGTTACTTAAAAGTTGATTATGAAATTGGCCCATTGTTTCTTATATTTTTTCACTCATTTATATTTAACGGTTTAGTTAGTACTGACTCACGTCTTTTAATGTGGTTTCCGTATTTCTGTTAAAGAAGTTCATTTAGAAATCTTTTACAGTTTCTATTGTTTGTTGCCGGTTTAACAATTGTTTTATTATTTTACAATCGTTCAATTCTTTTGTTTCTTGTTTACATTTTTAATTCAACCAATTCTGTCTCTTGCTTTTATGAAAAATGCCCTTCTGGCTACTAATAATCAGGGACGGACTGCACGCACATTGCCAACCCTGATCATTCTGAAAAAAGGTACTAGTTCAATAATTAATCTAATTTTTACTTTGGAGATGTTTTATTATGTATAGAAAGACGGTAGAGTCTCGATTGTCCGACAGGCCCTTCGGCCGGTCCTCCGCCGTACTGCCCTGGTAAATTGACCAGACAGTTTTATGGCCAGTCCGTCTCTGTTAACAATTATTATTGATTGATAGATATCTGTTGATAAAACCCGAAACTGAATCATTTAATCTATCTTGGGAATTGTTCTAAATCGGAAATATTGATTCAAAATAATATTATAACTATATACCTATAGGGAGAGATATGAATCTATTTGCTATAAAAACGAATCAAAATGACAAGGATGTGATGACTGAAGGATGATATAGCTATAGTTGTAGAGAATTCATAAATAATAAAGTCGATGGGGGAGAAGATATTGGAAAAAACATTTTTTCAGTATATGATTTCAATATAAATATACTAAAAAATAGATTTTACAGACACTGTCTGCATATCTAACAAGAAGTCTGTGAGTGTGTGTTATCAAAGTGATTTTTTTTCTGAAAACTGTACTGTAAATAATGAGTTATCTTTTAAATGTCATTTTCATTGTAAAGAGGGTAGTAGAAGTGTTGTATTCGAGAAAATATCAGAAATTGTAGAAATAAACTATCATTCAAAAAATACATAAACAATAAACCCTCGTTAATCCGTCAAGTGTGTGGAGAATATGACGGATTAACAAAACGGATGAATTAGCAGGCAGTAGATGTCCTTAGAAGAGTCCGGTTAGACAGAGGTGATAGGGGGAGATTCCTATCGGGTCCAACTTAGCTTTGGGAACCATCAGTAGTCTTTTAAATTTGTTCATTTTCGTATAAAATATAAACAATTGTCTGAACTGGAAATTCTGTCAAGACCAAAGTAGACCAGTCCGGCCCTCTTCTTTGGTAGAGCGGATTAACGGGGTTTTACTGTACTACGTTTTTTACAGAGCTCTAATACACTGAAACTACTCCTTTTGTATATTTTCTTTTGTTTTCAGTGGAGAAAAAAGTTTGACGAGAGATAGCTCGCAATAAGAGTTTTTGAAGGGTAACTGATAGCTCCCTAGCTACGGCACTGTATTTTTATTACGGGCAGGTATTACACAACAAATGTAGAAACTCTGCTTGAATAGGTATCTAAGGAATATTCATATAACGCCCAAAATTTGTCTGTTTGTTTGTCTTAGTTTCTCATATTTTGGTTACTCTCTACTTAGAGGGTGGATTTCACCAATAACAATTAAATTTAAGCGTAAATTATTGAGGTTTTTCTAATAAACTGTCACGTATTTATATAGCTATTATATTATTCTAATTAGACATTTAGGGGTTCTCGAGTAGTAATTTATCTCTGATTTTATCATTATTTTCTCTGTCTACCCTTTTCCGGTAGGTGATGTCAGTATCTCAGTTCGTTCTATATTTTGAACAAAAAAAATTTTTCGGAGAAATTAAAGAATCATTTACTTAATTACTTTGTTCAAGTAAAATTTTGCTTAGAACTTTAATCAAGAACCACCACACCACAAATAAAAAGAGCAATTGCCCAGGGCTTCAAAGTAACCGGAAATGTAATTTTTTTCTGCTTCCAGAGAAGCCGAATTAGCTCTTTTTTTGTTTTTACTGAAATGACGATGGACCTTTGACTAATATGTCTAAGGATTGACTTTTAAGGGCCGCCCTAGGGTTTATCTTGCCCGGGGCGCCCAAAAACCCCCGATATTTCAATTCTATTCATTTTTTCATCCAAGTGTGGGTTAATCTTGTTAGAAGTTATTAAATAAATAAGATAGGAAAGCCTTATAACGATTTCTGGAAAATTAATTTAACCTTTTCAGTATTTTTAAGTTGAAAATCAATAAAATATTTTATAAATAACTCTAGAAATAACATATACAGTTGAATTCAAACGCAACGCTTCATCTTTATCTTTATCTCTCAGGAGTTGCTTGGTAGTTAAAATCAATTCAAACCAAATCCACATTTCTATCTTCATCTTCTCCCCACCACATTACAGGTGACATCTGACATAGTAAAGGACGGGGATATAAACATGCGATAGGAACAAGGATAGATATATGATTTCAATTTCCTGCTAAGCTTACAGGGCGGAGCAAGCAAATCTTTAAAGAGTGGGGACGCTTGAATTATGGATATCCATAAAGAGTGAGAAGAAGATGAAGATGTAGAGTTGCGTTTGAATTCAACCGATTTAGTTTTTAAGTAATAATTAAATGATACCTGGGAAATAAGACTAATGTTTATTTTCATATTATATTTATATTTTTCAAATAGTATACAGCAGTATACACGCAAATGTAGTAGTACAAAAGTAATTATTATATTTATATAATATTTATATATATTTTTTTTGTCATCACCACATTTAAATTGGTAAGGCACATTAACCGCTAACAATATAGCAAAAAATAGGCATTTTTTCATCATCATTACTTCTTGTTTCAAATAAATTATTAACTTACAATTTAAGTACATTACTTACAAGATATTAAAAAAAAAAAAATTGCAAAAAGAACAATTAAAACTAAAATGAGCAGATTGTCTATTCTTGAAGTAAGTAATTATATTACTTTTTCCTTTAAAAAAAAAAGAAAAACTATTACAAAAATTAAGAACAGACAAATTCAAATAATTTGACTGAAAATAAATAGTCAGACTTATCAATCAGTCAAAAACTATATTATATATTTAAAAATTAAAAACAAACGTATTGTTGAATTGAATAAAATTGGCTAGGCCTAATTAAAATAGGAATAATACAATCTTATTGATAATAAAATTATTTAGGAAACAGTTTTATAAGAAATAAATAATAAAGAACAAAAATAGATCACAACGTTTTTTTCATTTTTAGAAAATGTCCAATAAAGTTACTAATTAATTATTATTATAATTTTTTTTTTGTTTAAAACAATACATCTACAAGAGTACATTAAATATGGCTATATAATTTTCTATAACATATTAATTTTTTTTTACACAGCACAGCCTTTCTTAACGCCATAGATGACTTTAAGTTCTGGGAAAATAATCTTCTTGATAAGTTGATTGGTTTTTGCGGCTAACATAGCTCGTTTTGTGTCCTTTTTGTAGACTTTTATACCAGGTCGATGGACTAAGAATGCATTGTTTAATATAAGAAAATCGTAATCTAAGACACACAATGCGTAACCCTGGAAAATTTTTAAAGAGACAAAACAAATTACTAGAAAAAATTCTCTTGAAAGTATTAGAATAAATGATACTAACCTGAGTCATTTTATCACTTTTTCCTTCCCAACTGAGCCGTTCATCGTACAGTGGATCAGCATGTGTGCCGATAAAAATCGGTTCCCAATGTAGATATTTACCAGATCGTTTACCAACATGAAAGACATGCATTTTCTCGGTTTCATTAGCTGTTTGCCATTCTTGTGATTTCGGTACACTATGACAACCGGGACATAGTTTTTTATGGAACGGTAATGCTGTACCATTGGCTAACATCTCTTTCAGTCTAGTTTTAGTTTCAGGGACTTGCTGATTATAACTGACTTCAAATAAATGTAATGGAAATACTTTTGGATTTTTACTAAGCAATGGACCACTGTTATCAGCGATCATTTCTAGGAACTGTGGTATTATATTAGGACTAGGGTATAATTCGATGTCTGATGGGAGTATATAATGTGTTTGAGCTGTTTCTCTTGCTACATTACGACCAACATTCACTGGATATAATAGTTTCTTTTGTGTCTTGTACATTTGTTCGGAGCTCACATTCAGGAATGGTGGTGACAGTGAACAGTTGTAGGGTTCGGTGAAGACGTGGTTGTGACGAGGCACCTGGAATTAACGAAAAACAAAATAGAATTCAATTAAAAATAAATCAACTAATTGTAAGACATAATCCTAAGTCTAATTTATTTCAGTTTTCGCGGAAACAGGAGACTCTAATGATTAAATTTCAAGATTATCGCAGATAAATTGACAACAGTTTCATCTTTTTTTATTTTTCTACGAATCTAGTACAAAATTTAATAATACAACTTAATCTCCTTATCTACCACTCAGCCACCAAAGTCCAAGCGAACCAAAGAAGATCGATCGATAAATTCACCATCTCGACCAGTCCCCTTCAACAACATAACATCCTGAACTAAATTATCGACTTCTTTTGACTAGGAAATAAAAAGATATGGATATCTGGTAAAATATTGCCTCAGGTTCTTTAACTGAACCTTTCTAGATTTTGTTCATAGACACGAATATTGGATGGAAACCGGTAAGAAGTCTAGATAGATTCTACTATACAAAGACTTCTTTAGAAAAGAGTCTCTATCATCTTTTATATCCTTTCAGTTCTCATATAACAAATTATTTGTTACTACATTCAACTACTTTTATATAACTACTGTCTATTGTACTCCTTAAAAATAGTGCCAGCTCAACTGATAATCAATACTGATAATAATTACGAAAATATCGCCTAGAGAGCATTTTATTTATTTCTAGTACATCCTTTCTTGAACGTAATAGTTTCTTCAAGAACATTTACTGTTGGATGGATTATGAGAGGGCAGACTTGTCGTTAGAAAAGTCTGTAGCCTCTAGGTATCCATTGGTAACACTTTGACTTGTTTCTCAAAATCGGTTCAGTTTTATCGTAAACGTCGAATTTAAAATGGACTGTAATTTCCAAGTTTGCTCAGACACGCTTCGACGTCCTAAAGCCAGTGGACAATTCAAAAGGTTGCACATCGCTTTCGACTAATCGTAAGTGTCTCCATTCACGCAAAAATAGATCTGCAGATGCAAATCGGCAAACCACGTTTCGCTACACACGCAACGACGATCTTCCATCGTCAGCCGCCCGATGAGTGAAGGTCATGGAATCCGATTGCCAGATAGATCTGATGAGGCAGTAAACCTCCCGGCCAGATTACCCATACACGCTACGACTTACCAGAAGGTAAGCCCGCCCCCCCAGATTTCTTCCCGATTTAGTCGAAATAATATGCAGGATATGAAGGGTACAAAGCTTTTACTTAATCCTTCTAACAAATAAGTTTACCTATATGTTGGGATTAAAAAGCTGGATCCAGTTCCCTTAGAAACACAATTTCTATCGTATTTCATTCAATCTTTTCTTTGATTAATTGTTTATTGATTTTTTATAATTTCCACCAGTTTGACTCCAGAATACCGCCTACACAGGACAATGACTTGTAAAATTATCATATGCATGAAAATATTAAAGAGATCTAAAAAAAAAACTTCCAGTGAAAGGAAGCAAAAAAAAACTGTTGTAGGCAGAAATGCAAAACATTTTCCGTAATAAAAAATGACTTGTTTTATAATAAAAAATGATCGAATTAATGTTGAAATGGAACAACAAATGAAATACGGAAATAATACGAAATACGAAGTATTTAAGTAAAATGTTGACAACTAGAAAGCTTCAACTTGTCAGTATAGTCTCGAATAAGCTAGAATTTCAGCTTTCAGAGCTTGTCTTAATATTGATTTTCTTTCCTAAAATTAATCTTTGAAATGTTTATTACTTATTTATATGAAACATATATAGATCTAATCTATTACTAGATTACTGTCAGAAAATAGAAGTCAATAATAGACATATCCCACCAATACCACAATAACAAACTGATAGTGTAATTATTTTTGACTTAGGTAATTCTACTTTAATATCATAATTTAAAGAGCCATGCCACGAAACGTTATAATAAACTGTCTTGTTGACATGCTTTACCTAACAAAATATTTTCTAATGACACGGCAATTTAAACTTCCAATTTTAATTAATATTAGGATGATATTAGCAGAATCTCTAGTTTAGCGAAACGTTAAAACAAGAATTTTAAAAATTCTCCTCTGGTCGGATTCATCTTTACTCTCTGGAAGCCATTAAATGCAAATGCAAATGCAATTTCGACGTAAATCCTAAATTTAAATATTATACGAATCAATGGAACCGATTTGCCAGATTTCACCATTATGTGCACTCAAATAACAATAAACAAAGACGGAATTATTCAAGAAACTATTGAACCGACAAGGAAAAAGTTCTTATCAAATATAGAAGTTGAGCTCCGTATCCTCATCATCTAGGCCCTAGACCATTAAGATAAGTGCATAGGAGGAGTTTGTGAATACTTATAAGCTGCGACATTTTAAACGACCGACACTACTACCACCCACCATTATGAAGAAACGAATTTTAAATGTCATTGGAACAATTATAAATCAATTGAATACAAAAAGAGAAATTCCTAAACTGTCCATTGTTGAAATTTAGCAAAAACAAAAAGGGATGAAATTATAGTCAAACAGATAATAACGAATAATGGTAAATGTTTATTACTTGGTCGATTAACTTCTTTCTTGATGATAACTATAGATTCGTGACTCACGGTTTATGAGAATGAGATCAAGAACTTTTCTCTATTATTTGTTATAAACCTGTAGATATAGATTTTTATAAATTCTAATAATTGATAGGTAATTCAAATAGAACTTCCGTTATTTATACAAAAATTTTATTTTCTTTCTTGTAATTTCGTTACAGAAACGTGTTAATTCTCTTTCCAGTAAAACTACTCATTGTTGTTTAATTTAAATTTCAAATATCTGGTTGTAAGTGGAATTAAAACACACGACAATGACAATAATACCAATCCTAAAATGGTATCTTGGGGTATTTTAAAGTTAATTCCGGATATCGCCAAGGTTTCTCCATTGGTTGTTTCTGTTTTGATTTCCATAAATCATAACCTTCGGCAGCTTGTTGTAATTTTTTGAAAATTTTCGAGACATATTTTTGTTTAATTTTATTTATCAACCAACTAGGTAATTGTCCTTTAGGATCTATGTGTGTTATATAACCAAGAAAACAACCATTATTCAATGGTCGTACAATATATCCTGTTAGATATGAAATAGCACGAATAAAATCCTTTGTTTGTTGTGGTTGTTGATGGTGGTGGTAATGTGGTGGATGAAAATCAATACGATCAACGGAATGATTAAGAATCAGTTTTTCATTGTCAAGATTCAACCATGAATGTTGTAAAATAAAGTCACGATTTTTTATTGGTGATGGACAAGCTAAAGCATAATAACCAATATCGTTGTTTGCATTTAAATAACCAATTCTATATGATATTAACATATATTCATCCCAAAACCGTCTATAATCTGAATCATTTAAAACATCAAATATTGTATCAGCACTGATTGTCCTGAAAACGGTTTGTAATTTGATCATTTTAAATGATGATAAAGGTGTTGATTTTGTCCAAATTTTAATATTATTATCTCTATTCGATTCTTGATGCCAATCACTATGATTATCAATTAAATATCTTAATCGATCAAAGTCATGATCATCAGCAATTTTAATCTGACAATATGGAATCATCGGCCGTTTTAATTTGAATTTTTTACGTGAATTTCGATTACTTGGTTTACTTATTGATGGATCAATTATCTGCATAATTTTTATTATTATTACTACGATTCAGTTTGGAATTTTAAACATTTTTTTCGTATTTTTTAAATGATGACATTTAATGATTTTTTTATTGACATTACGTAACCAATACCGCCAATCTGTCGTAGACAAGCTTTTAATAGAATTGTTAAGTAAACATTTGTTTGTCTCTTATTGGAATTACTCGAATATTACTTTTGAGCACTTATTTAATTATAACTTATCTGTAATTTCCAATAATTTGTTCATTATTTATCATTATTATTATTTTTTCGTTAATCAATCAATAATAATCAGAATACAGTGGCCATACACGCGGCGACTTGCCAGAAAGATTATGAAAGCGCGGGCTTCTATTCCGGAAAGTCTGCCCCCTTTAGGTATCTCTCGAAATCTACTTAGTGTGTCTATTCACATAAAGATATCTGCTAGATCAGGATCTGCAGATCTATCGGGAGATCAGATCTGTTGTTTAACACACACGCAGCGACGATGGTCTGCCGATCAGATCGTCAATTTCCATATTTCACAGATCTAGATCTGCGATTGGATCTGTGACTCACCATACACACGTAGATCGTGTCGAGAGATCCGACAAGATCTAGAACTAGCCGAGATTTTCAAACTGATTGAAAGATCAGATCGGCAGATGCATCTCGCAGATCTCGTCGCCACACACACAAAGATTTCATGGCCCCTGGCTGTGTGTGTGAAAAACACAAATATCTCTACGTGAATAGACACTTATTGTTAATTCTGTGGTAAATATCGAATGAGGACAAATCAAATGGTAATCAATCCTCCACGTTACGATTTGCCGGAAAACAAGCCCGTCGTGCGATAATCCTGCCGACATATCGGAGCGTGTACGGTCTCCATTATATAGTTATAGGAATGTTTGGTTATTGGATAGAAATACTGACCTCTTTTGGCACGTGCTTAGTGCTGAAATAGACGTGAAACGTAACATATTCCTTCACTAAAATATCGGTACAGTCCCTTAAATAAGCGATTGAATCTAATGTATTTTTAAAATCGGTCCCAGGTGCATGTAGAGCAATACTAATCGGTCCACGCCATCTGTCCAAAAGTGGCAATAGATTGTCCAAAAACGAATAATCAGCATGTGTTGTATATGTAATACTTTCATGGCACTTGTGAGTCTTTTCAGCTGGTACATAATTATATAATACCCAATAATCACCGCGTTGTTGTGTTTTCGGTGTCATTGGACGATCTAAACATCTTGTCACTTCTTTCACTTTATCTAAAATAACTAATTCTTTTGGTTTTGTTTGCGATGATGATGATGATGATGTTGTTGTTGTTGTGGTTGTTATTACTACTGCAGCACGATCTTTTGTTGGTTCAACTATTGGAAATGCATCCTTTAATTGTTCAGGTTGTGATTCCTGTTGTGGATCGACTGATTCTAAATTTCTACCGGCTTGTTGTTGTTGTAAACTACTTAGAATTTCTGTATTTCCACTACTTTTCAACATATGAAGACACACAAACAGAAACGACACCAACAGGATGCACTTAAGAACGAACACTTTACGATTTGTATACATTTTTGTTGTTGTTGTTGTTGTTGTTGTTGTTGTTGTTGTTTCGTTAATTAATTACTTGAATCACATAAGAAAGTCCTTAATGTGGCGGATAAACTTTTTTCCGGCCTGGAGGACGTACATGAAGATAATAACGAGTTTTCAACATGCCCGATGATCATGAGGAAGATTGAAATGTTCTTAATCGAACTTTATCGATTGAAATCATCTTGCAACACACGATATCTGAAACAATAACAAAATAACATATTTTTAATTAATAATATTCATAATTGCGTGAAATTACAACAATAAAAGAGAAAAACCAGTATTAGATGAAAGTGTTCTAATTTACGAATCAAAGAAAAAGGACATTCAAAATTGTTCTCAATTATTGAGAAATCTTGTTGAAAGTTATATCAAAGAAATTAACATTTTCTTAATTAGATTTGTAGTTTTCTAATAGATTACCAGCTGGTTTCACAGATATATGGTCAATACAATTATAAATTTGATCTGGGCGTAATTATAAAGACATATCTAGAAAACCAACAAAATTAATTGATCCATCATCATTTAGTAAAATTTAAAACTCAATTATCAAATGATGGTATCTATACGTGAAAGGTAATCTACGTTCATCAACCTAAACTGTAATTGCACCACCAGAAATTCATCAACCGGTTACCGGATTAAACAAATCACGTATTAAATTGCCAAGTTAAAGATAAAATTATGAAATGCAACTTTAATAATAATACCAATAAGATAAATCGAAGACAGTCTAATATATAGCTTGATTGTATACCTATTTGTATTATTGTAATTTGAATAGTTCCAATGCGAACAATTATAATAATTAAAATAAGATTTGTTGATTGAATATAGGATTTGTTAGTTTAATTGGACAGATGGTTAATTGAAAAATTCTATTTTGCGTTTATAATGAAGTCGTTGTGCAACAGAAATCTGTATCAAAACAGACTATGATTTATTTTTTAATACTGATGACACTGAACAACATAATTTCATAAGGCCGTTGCCGCACTTGTCCTTTAGAAAACTCGCCGCTCTCGTTTTCTAAACGTGGACGCGTGCGTCAAAATCATGCCTTATGAAACTTGTTGTTTGATATACTCTTATTATTATTATTATATTATATAATATGGAATATTTTTACAATAAAAAAGTATAAAGTAACTTGCAAATTTTCCTATAACTCTGTTCATCATAACTTTATTCGTTATAAACTATATAACGAGATTAGTAAACTTTCTTTATACGTTTTTCCTGTTTTCCCTTAATGTTGAAAATAGACTGAAAAATCTGGGTGCAGTATGAGAAAATTCTAGTCTAGCTAATTGTGAGACCAAATTCTATGTTAACGAGAAACATTTTTATTAACACACGATACATTAATTTTTAATCAGTAAATATTTATTGTAGAAAAATATTCTCTAACAATAAAGAAAAAGCTAATAACAAAGTTTTATTTTACACACAAGAAAATTTTTCAATATAAAATTCCATTTTGAAGTTTTTACGAAGTAGAAAACAAACATAAGGAATAAATGCACGGCATTTCATTTCACGGGCATAACAAGGAACGGTTATAACGCGCTAATTGTTGGGATCTTGTGGAATTCGTTATAACCGAATTTTGTACTATCTATAGCACTATATTAATCCAATTGTTTATTCTAATAGATACCTGTATCTATATAGGCTTCAATTTTATTAAATTTACTCGACAAACACGACACAAATAACCTATCTGATAAAACTACATATAATAATTCCTATAATTTCGCCTGTTGAAATCAACTATCTATTCTTATCTATAACAATTTTTACTTTTAGTTTATTGCTTTTCTATGTTATTAGATTATCGATACACTTGTTTAAATCATACTGTTATCTAATATTGAATATTAGCCAGATATTTCAATAACTGTGGTTAAACATACGCCAGCAAGGGTTTCAAGCAGTTCTCAACTATTGTTCTTCCCCTTTCATTTAACACGTTATCTCTACAATCATTTCTATTTAACTCAATTATAAATCTAGAACAATACGAAATAGAATGGTGTGTTAAAACAACCCCAAAACAATATTATTGAATAATTGAAATTGATGCAAAATTGCAATTAATCTAATTGCAATATTATACTTTTTCTTATATAATTAAATTAAACGATATTTTGAAAAAGTTGATTTTTCTATTCATCCAATTCAAATTATAAGATTCTCTAATCAAATGCACATAAAATCTGAAAAGCCACCATTCAAAACCATAAAAGAGACGCTGAAATATTATTTCATCATCATGCATTTGAATAAATGCAAAAGTCGTGCTCCAATTCCCAACTGTACTATTGTTAGACTAAATTGCAATTCCATTCATAATTTCAAATATTGAAACAGTCAGAAATATTGATTTATTAGTTAATATTTAAAATATTTCTTAAATAAACCTATAGCTACTTATTTACCATTAATTGGTAACTAAATTTTTTATGGTTTTATCCTATTTCGTGAAGCGGAGAAGTGAATTTCAGGTTTATTTATCTAACTTCGAATTAAATTTGTTACATTAACGTGCAAGATTAGCCATTTATTGTTTTGGAAAAATATCCGGATTTGTTATGGATTTAGATAAAAATAATCTCAATTTAAACGCTTTTATGCACAACAATTGTTATACAAAATAAATTGTAGTCAATTAACGAGTTAATTTTGTGTGTTACGAGTTATTAACTTTGTTTAGATAAAAAAAAATTGTTCATAAACGATACAATAATTTTACAGTAATATTTATAACAAATAGGTAAAATTATTATCAACTTTTTATATTTCTGGCAAAATTCTTTGTTGTGGATTCGCTTATTGTTATTGATTTTTCTCATAATACTCAAATGTCTCTCGTAATTTGTGTTTATTCTTATGTTACTTCGTGACAATTCTCTTATTTACCAACTCCCGATAAAGAGCTTCAAAACCCCCGAACTTTTTAGCATAAAACCCTGACACGTATTTTTTGATAGAAAAAAGAGATAGACGGACAAAGCAATACTAGCAACTTTCTGGACGATCGAAAGGTCAAAAAAAATGTACGAATTCAATGTTCGAAAACCCGGCCGGGTGCCCTCAAAACGAGGACAGATCAGGGAAAACCCGGATGAATGATGGCAGAGGCCTACTTCTACTACTTCTTTTTTATAACAACATTATTTCAATTTTTATTGTTGATTCAATTTTGTAAGACACCTTTTTAGCTTTGTTTATTACTTTTTTCACCTATGTGTCAACTCTCCAGTTAACTATTCATTCTTATTTATTACTCGTTCACGTTTCTAAATTTTATTACTCATACCCATTTATTTTACACTGTTTATTGCATAAAAGAAAATCAGCTAATATCTTTGCTCAATATCTTTAAAACAGTTTTTATACAGTGTTGTCCGGCTAAAGCGAAATTTAAGGGACCGTTTCAAGTGATAAATCAAAGAAAACATTGCGGTCCAGTCTAACTGATTTATTTTGCTTTTTGTATAATGAAAGGTTAAAGAAACAGTCAATTCAGGATAAAAGTAAAATTGGTTCCAAGATTTTCTTCAATATTCACGTATAGCCCTTTGTGTAGTCAAATTTAACTTGTGGGATGACTCGAATGTTAGTTACTTTTACCAACTTTTTGACTCTTTTTTCGACACTTCTGGTCCATAAAAACTTATCAAACTCTCATCGTTGCCTTACAACAGGACGTAGATTCTAAATCTGAAAACCGTTTTTCGATAGCTTTTACTGTCTCTGAGATCTGAGCGTGACAGACAAGACGAAATTAATAGCGGCTTCCCATTGGTGTATTACATCACTGTTGTTGATTGCTTCGTTTTCTTCTTCTTCCGTCTCATCAATATTTTTATTTTCTGCATTAGCAATAATGTCATCATCATTCAGACATTCTACCTTAATAACGGTGTCATCAAGGTGGACGTAATCATTAAAATCGTAATCAAATTGACCGAATTTATCAAATAGACCATCGTTGTCATTTTCTGCTTCATTTTTGTAAGCCATTCAATTAGTGGTAGGTCATCATCTGAATCAAATTAATTTTCCTGTCCCGACAAATCCCCCAAGTATTTACAAATCTACAGGGAAATCTGTACGTTTAAAATCAAAAGATCGTTATAACCGGAAACTTGAGATTTCCACAAATTGATTCGCTTTAAACGGGTTCGTTGTAAATAAATACTATTATATTTTATTGTGAAATTGCAAGCATAAAAGAGAATAATTTTTCCCCCCAAAAAAAACAACTTCTAGCATCAAATCTAGTTCTTCGACATTTTTCTTCAGAAAAACAACTCTAATTTGTGGTTGTCCTTAAAAATTTGATTAAAACCAGTTTTCTGTATAAAAAAAATATACTTGGGGGTCATCCTCTAATTCTGATTGATTATATTTATTAGATTTTGTCGAAGAAGTTATGTAAAAGTCATTCTCAATAGAGTCAGAGACTTAAACTTTTCATAATTATTTGAGAAAAATAATTTGAATTTTACAACTACCGTTTGTTAAATCATCATCACAAAAATGAATGAATCAATCGTACATTATAACAACATAAAACAATAAAATCCTCTACTATTTCTACTATACGCTTTGAAAATCAACTAATTGAAGACAGACAAACGTGACCTCGGATATTTACAAGTTCCGTTTTTTATTTAAGTAATCTTTAATGTAAAAATTTGACAAGTAAATGATGTAATCTTTTCAGAAAAAAACTCCCATTGATCAGTTGATTCAACTGTTCAATTACAGATTGAAAACTATAATAATTGGAGTGACGTATGATGGAAATTTCGAATTGCGTAAACATTACAGTGCTGTAAAATCGATCAATCTGTAAAATTCAAGTTACGTCAATTCGTTGTACAATAATCGGCATCATCAGAACAAAAAATATCGAAATAAATAGCTAGATAATTAGAAGGCATCAAGCCATCATCATCGATTCCAAGTATATTAGTTCTTGTTTCTGAGATGATTCATTGAATATTATTTCTATAATTATTATAAAAATTATCCACATATCGATATTTAAAGATCGACAAACGGTAATTGCAAGAAATTCACATAAATCTCATCATGAAATCGTGGATAACCGAGAGTGAAATTTAAATTATTCAGATTAAAACTTGACAAGTGTTCAACTGAAAACTGTTTAAAACAAAACATAAATGTGATAAATGTTTAATCACTTAAGCAGAAAAGGCACAAGGTGTGTACTCACCGAATCATTTCAAGTGTTATTAAATTTTAAATTGAATTTCCTTATTGGAATGCACTTAACAATAACTACTACTGGTACACCACTACTACTACTAAAAGATTCTTGATTACAATCAATTAATGTTGGCGAATTTTTGATTATTATTACTATTATTATTATTGAATTCGAACAGAAACCGGTTCAACGTCTTTACGCTAAATTTATCGATTGTAGAATGAGGTATGATGTGTTGTAGTTATTTTCATCGGAGACTTTCAAGAAGTTTTTTTTTTTATCATCAATGTCGTCATTATTTCTACAACGCATATATGTATAAAAAAATTCTTCTTCTTGTCTGATATAAACACCCCGAGGCTTGCATGACGCCATATAATTATAATTGTTTAGTTTTGGGAGATGAGCGAATAAATTCCTTCAATAGCATAGCATACAACTATGAGACTATACACAGCAAGGTCGTTGTCAAGGCTGTTCTTTTGTATTTAAATTCTATTCAAACTGTGTCCATCCGTAATATTATCATTATTATTATTATTTATATTTTTTTATGTTAATTCGATCCAACACAGTGATTAATCTCTCTTGTTAAAAGTAACTTGTGGAAGATTACAAATTGAAAACAAAAAACGAATAAATTCTAACACTAGAAGAAGGACAATTAATTGTGAATATGCAACAATAAATCAATAATTCGATATAAATATTGCAATTTGATTGATTAAAGTTTGGAAAAAAGTGCAATAGTGCATTGGTCGCCCGGCGCATCCACCATAATTGCAACCTCAATTATTATATTTCTGGCCTTCCGTTGGAAATTCCATAACGTTTGGCAACTTTTCATCAATTTCAAAGGCCTATTTCATAATTATGGAGATTTGTGTGTGGTTTAAACTGAATTTCATCAATCGAAAATAAATTTAATAGTGGAATAAATTCAGTATTGGAATGTGTCCAATTTGTTGTTTTCGTAAGATTTTTTTTTAATCTAAAATCTTTTAATTTATTTAGGATTAAATTCCCTACCGATGTTTCTAATCGAATTAATTAATTTTAAATTACTAATTGACGAATAATTTTATTTTCACGTTTTAGTGTCTATTTACTTTAAGAGACAATTAACCTTTTATTTGTTTATTTTATGGTTTTAATCAAGTATTCAATGGCGCTTTATTAAAATCTCTATTAACTGTAAATAATTATTCTTCTATTAATAAACTCGCAGTTTTCTTGTTTTTCGACATTTCTTGAATTTTCCCAACATTAAGGTGATAATTACTAATCCAGTATCTACAGTTTCTTTTTTTTCAGTTGTAATTATACTTAATTGATTTAAATAGAGCATAATTACGCTAAAAATACGCTTATATCATTATAATTTCCTGTAAAATTTTATACTCGTATGTTATTATTATTATGATGGCAATATAAATTTTCCAAAAAATCATCTGCATTCATAGAGGTTGTGTATTTATTGTAACGGTTTTGTGGTAACCTGAAATTCTGCATTTCCTGTATATATCTAGGTGGTGGTATATGATGGTATAGTTGCTGGTATAAAATTAGCATTATTGACAATATGGCATTTAGCCAAAACGTTTGGTATGGAATAACAAATTTTTGGTTAATAATACGGTAAAATATATGAAGAAAATGAATATTACATCAGAACCAACAAACATAACAAGAATTTTATCAAAATTTAATTTACGCCTTGATTTCAAAAATAAAAATACAAAATAATTCATAAAAACATGCAAAAATGCATTGAATTTCGAGAACGTTTTTTTGTTGTTGTTATTATTAACGAAAGGCCATCACAGGAATTGTTGGCATTTAAAATACAATTCGTATTATCTCTATAGATAAAAGCAATACAGTAATGCTCGATTAACAGTCCTGTCAAGAATTGTATTCATTTCTTATTCAAAGCTTTTACAGAATGGCTATCTTATCTCTAATTTGCAAACCTATTTTTATCAATCGTCTGTCAAGTGTTGAATAAAGAATTGTTTCACTGGCGCCACTTAAATCATTATCAGTAGTTAAGCAAAAGACTTCTTTCTCCATTCAATTCTTCGTTGAACCAAAAATCTGTTTTCGAAATAGTAACAGTTATTCACAAATAATCGTTAATAATAATAGTAAATAATACAAAGTAACCCACTTGTGGTATTTCCCGTTTTTCAACAGAATTGAAGAAAAGACTGATAATTACAAATAAGATTTACAGTTTGAAATTACAGAAGAAATTATGGTGATGTAATCCGACATTGAGAAGAAAAAAAACAAGACAAACTATAATTAAAAGTTTTGTCAATAATTTAGTCATTTGAAGACGAAATTTTTATTAAATAGCGATTATTTGTTTGATTTATAATCACTTGAAGGTTTCCGAGACGAGATTTTACCTTCTTCTTTAAATTTTTCCATTCTTCTTCTATTATTTGTTTTAAAAGTTATTTCTTATAAGAAAACTTTAGTTTTTAAACAATTCAGTGCAGACTCCAGTGGGTTTTTTCCAAATTTGTAACTTTCCAAGATTTAATTAGAATCAACATTTTTCAAAGTTTAACAATAGCTATTGTACAAAATTTCGATGAAATTCATATAAATCTCAACTAAAACAAACACAGTAAAGCATCATCTGG
>JAZBHA010000901.1:6537-37871 GCA_037464855.1 Iselma pallidipennis | reverse complement strand
TGACGCTATTGAAAATATAATACCTATTAGATAATAATATTATTTATCAAAATATGTATAGATATCCATGATGGTCAACTGGGTAAGAATTAAGAATTAGTTAATAATAAAAAAAAACATTGTTTTAGAAACATTGGGACCGAAGATTGAAGACGAAAAACGTGGTCTAGAACTAATGGATATTTTCTCGATTATTTGTATCGCCGTTTTAATTTATTTTTATTACGACGATATCTGGGTTATGACGGTGACAGTAATTTGGTTCATTCTTTTAATGATTACAGTGTTTTTGTAAAGTATGTAAACATTGCTAGACAGTGTTGCTAGTAATAATTTCTTCTTATTATATTATTAATATTATCGTTTGTGTTACCTATGAAATCGTAAAAACATGTAAAAATTAAATAAATAAATAAAAATTTTTCATATCAGTTCTATAATTTGGTCATTGATTATTCTTAGGGTCCCATATACACGGGAAGATTTTTCTCCCATAACATCTTCCCTTTCTATCTAAAAAAGCGAAAACGAATAGTTACTTTTAAAAGGAGAATATTTACCGCCAAATTATGAAATCAGTGTTATCTATGATCGGACCGAAGCAGCTGATTTGTGGACTCCATTACAGTAGAGGGATTGAGTACTTTTGCTGCGAACTTTACGGAATCGTGCCGTTCCTATTGCAATACAGATGGCGTTCTTTCGTAAGCACGGCGAAATGATGGGTAATGTGTCACGAGTAGTGCCCTCTATACGTTAGAAGTATAAGCGCCCTATCAATTCAAATGGTTTAAAACCAGAATCGTCTGGTGGAAAAAATAACGCAATTTCCCATCATTTAAACGGGAAGTGAACATGACCCATTAAATTGGTATTTATCAATTTATTTAAATTAGACACAATTGAAAACCCATAATATTTATTTAAAATTTTCAAAATATCACCAATAAAAATTGTTAAAAAAAAAGTTAAACAAAACAAACATTAACAATGTAAAAATTTTAGTAACAATAAAAAAAAAGGTATTAATCGTCTATTAGTGGAACCAAGTCAGAGCATACTTTCAATACCTACGGTTGTATTGCATTTCAACGACTAATAACTCACAAACGAGGAATGTTTAGTATAATTCAGTAAAATTTATGAGCTTATCTTAAATACACCATTAACTGTTTCATTATTGAGCATATTATAAGGAATTTTATCATCATATTCTTTCTCATATATTAATTTTGATAATTTTTGATTTGTACAAAAAATCGGCCAGTATTGTTTAAAATGATCCATTACATATCTAAGTAAATTTCGACTATTATCATTAAATTTTTTATTTAAATTATTGATACGTGGAATTGGTTGTCCTAATAATGCTTTACAACATAATACCATACTATAACTTAATGTAGTTAAATTATAACCACCTTCTAAACATAAAATCATTCGACCATCAGCTAAAGGTTTTAAAAGATTTATCATATGTCCAAATGTTTCTGGACTAACACAATAACCACCTAATGGATCATTAATACCAGCATCAAAACCAGCTGAAATTAGAACAAAATCAGGACAATATGAATAAGCAGCTGGTAATATAATATTATGGAATGCAGCTATATATTCACTATCACCCATTTTACCCTTTAAAAATATCAAATTAATTATTTAATTTTATATAATTTTTTTTTTAATATTTACATCACTAAATGGTATATTAATATTATAGCCTTCACCATTATCACGACCATGGAATGTATAATCACCAGTTTTTTGTGATGGAAAGAAATTACCATTATCATATCTATGTATACTTATATACATAACTTGATTTGTATCATAGAAGAATTTTTGTGTTCCATTACCATGGTGTACATCAAAGTCAACAATTAAAATTCTACAAAAAATAATTTCCATTATAATTAAATTATAAATTATAATAATTATTTGTTTACCTTTCAACACCATATTTTTTTATTAAATAATTAGCTGTTATTGCTACATTATTAAAAATACAAAAACCCATTGCTTTATCATTTTCAGCATGATGTCCTGGAGGACGTATTATTGCAACACCAGCATTATAAACAACAGATGAATCCATAATTGTATCAACGATATTTAATAAACCAAGATTGGCTGATTCAATTGAATTATATGTATCGTCATTATAATAAACATCATTAGTTTCTTCAAGATTTAAACTTTCAACATTTCGAATATAAGAGATACAATGAGGATTATAATCAATGAAAGATCGACGATCACTGGAAGCATTGATCTGAAAAAAAATATATCCAATTATCACGTTTTTTTTATCGAAATACTCGAAAAAATACCTTATTTTTATCGAAATAATCACGTATACTAGATTCAGAGATTCTTGTATGTATCTCTTTTAATCGATCAGGTCTTTCCGGTACTGAACGTGTACTTGATTTCGGTGCATGTTTAAGCATACGTTCATCATAAAAATAACAACATCTATACGGTTCATATTTGTAAACTAGAAATTTAAAAATTGATTTAAATTGAATTAAACAACGAAAAATTGATTATGTTAACAGTTATTGAGGTTTTTAGATTTTGGACTTATCTGGTTACTTTAAAGGATAACAAAAAACAACACTGCTGTGTACAACAATGTTTGAATACCTGAAGAAGCTCTCAGGTAATAAAAAGAGCGAAACGTTGGCTGTACATAGCAGTGTTGTTTTTTTGTCATCCTTTAAAGTAACCAGATAAGTCCAAAATTCAAGAACCTCAATAACTGTTAACATAAATCGTAAATATGATGGACAATAATAACTTACGATGTTGTAACGCCTTGATACGTGTTTGAAAATACATATTTTTCTCTGGCGTTAAACTTGGATAACAATTACGTGTTTCAAATGGTGGCAATGATGGTATACCATGATATTTAATAATACATTTATGTTCACCATCATCATTATCAATATCATTTAATTGTGATAATTTAAAACATTCCCATCTATCATATAAAACTCTACGTACATTATTGATTGTTTCAATAACAGAAGGTCTTATATGTCGAATTGGTTCCAATTTTGGACATTTATAATTCAATAATGCTGATAATGTTATTGAAACACCTTCAGCTAATGAATCAAGATTATAACCACCTTCAAGAGCAACAAGAATTTTACCATTTGCTAATCCTGATAATAATGTTATTAAATGTGCATAAAATCCAGGTGTTACTAACATGTTGCCCTAATAAAAAAAATAAATAAATTTAGATTCACAAAGGTGTAATTTTTATCATTTGGTGATAAACCTTTTCATCTCCTATACATGAATCGTAACCAGCTGATACGATTATCAAGTCAGGGTTAAACTGAAATTATAAAAAAAATATATATTTACCTCAGGACAACCAATACAACAATCATATCCAGCTGATACAATGATAAGATCGGGATTAAACTGTACAAATGGTAATATGTTAAAATGATAATGATTCTATAATAATAATAATAAAATTACCTCATAAGCAACTGGTAATAATAAATAAAACACAATCGCTAAATAATCAGAATCTGTTAGACCAGTTTCATTTAAAGGCACATTAATATTGTATCCAATACCATCACCATTGCCTATATTATCAAAATTACTCTCTCTTAAATTTGGCCAAAATTCACCATGTTCATATCTATGTACTGAGAAATATAAAACACTGAAATTATATTAAAAAAAAAATTATAGAAAATCAAAAATTAACACAAAAATATCTACTTATTTGTATTATAAAACATTCTTTGTACACCTTGACCATGATGTACATCAAAATCAATAATTAAAATTTTCTTCGCCAATTGTTGTTTTAAACAAAAATCAGCAGTTATTGCTACATTATTAAAATAACAATAACCATTAAATTCATTTTCCATAGCATGATGTCCTGGTGGTCGAACTAATGCAAAACCATTCTGTATAACACCTTTACAAATTGCTTCAGCTAAATTAATAACAGATGCTACAGCTTGACAGGCTGCATCAAATGTTGTTTTATGAAAATAAATAGCATCATACATTCTAGCATGATCTTCTCGTTTTTCATCATCTTTTTCACTAATATTTTTTAATTTTTCAATTAAACGAGGATTATGAAGATATTGTATATGTTTTAATACATCATCACGATTTGAACTAATTCGTTGACAATTCTTTAATAAATCCAAACTTTTCAACCTAAATTTACCAGAAATTTGTTGATTTATAGATACATCAAAAAAATTACATTACCTTTCAAGTGGCACTGATAAACGTTTTGGACATTCTGGATAGTTATCGTCCCAATTACATTCATGGTCCAATTGAAACTCTGTGTTTATTCCAGTATTACCACGTTCACTTTTGATAAATTCTTCAGCATTTGCATACGGATCAATGATACCAATATCTTCAAATTGTGCAATATTCTGTACCTTAGTGCGATAAGATCGTAACTTCTATAATTTGAATTAATGTTAATAAATCGATTCAATTGATATCAAATAACTTACTTCTCGAGATGTTTCACTAGAACCACTAGCCATTTTATTACCAAAAAAGACTGAAATAAATAAAACTACACAAAATATATTTGTTATACCTATAGAGAGGTTATGATAGAATTACTAAAATTTATGAGAATTTTAATTGAATTATTAATTAAATTATTATTAAAACCTTTAGAAATATTTACCAATTAAAAATCAATAACAATAATAAATAATTTAAATAAAAATTGATGAAAATATTAACAGGTGCAAAAATAAAAACAAACTGACAAATGATGTGTCAACTGAAATTTGACAACTGACAGTTATGTTGGCAACATAACAAAACAAAAATTTTTCAATACAGTCGTCTATTTGTAGCGCAAATATCAAAAAAATCCGCGAGGATAAATACAAAAAAAAATAACATAAAGTGAGAATATGTTTTTCGAAAAAACTCTAATCATATAGATACTCTCCCGCCAAGAAAACCTATTTCTGATTGATTATTTCGAACTTTCTATAATTTTCGCGTTTTGTTGGAACAAAGCCACAATTAATAATTCTAGCGACAATAGGTGTGTTCCAGCTAATCCGTCGCGTTTGATTTTATTAAATGTTGTAAAGAATGGTTCTTACTTGTATAATTTTAATATATCAACACAACAGGGACCGGTTTCGGGCTTAGCCCATTCTCAGTCTGATCAGTCACAATACTAAAATTCAACTTCTATGTCTTTTAACGTTGAATTTTAGTATTGTGACTGATCAAGCTGAGAATGGGCTAAGCCCGAAACCGGTCTCTATGTTAATATAGTAAAATTATACAAGCAAGAACCATTAGTTTATCATTCATTCTCTACTCCAGTAAAACTTGTACCGATACACCAACTAATAGTTTATTAAATGTTCTGTTAAATCCAAGGGGTGGTAAATTATTTCGCAGATGTTTTGAGAAGTGGGCGATCTAGGGCAGCAAATATTCTTGGCGCGCCCACGCATTAGATAAATAGTTTCTATGTAATCCAGGAATTCTAATCATTTATTGTGGGTTTATTGTTTATTTATTGTTATATTTTCTGGGGTTTTGCAAATAGAAAGGACTGAATCCGTATTATTTTGCCAAACTTCTCCGTTACATTGAATTTATTAGATATTGTACCGGCGCCTCCACCATTTGTCGCACTCTAAATATTCAATTTATATTATTGGAGTTCTATTTCTGCGGTTTATATATTGACACTAATGACAGAGCTAAATCTTATTAGAATGAGATGGACGAATTTCCATGACCCTTTTATTAAGTTATTTGCATTCTTTTCTATCAGAATTTAGCGTTAACGTATGACCCGTAAAAACCCCCAATATTTCTTTAAATTACTTGATCTGTCTATGAAATTGTTTGTTTTTCCTAAAATATTTTCAATAAAAATTTGTAAATTTGCGTAAAAAGGTCCGAAATGATTGGAAAACTTGAGAATCCGATTTAAAGTAATAGATTTTAATGAAGCTATATTGAACCGTTGTAATGATATATGAATTGTAAATTGGACGCTATTTAGTATTATTGGCGCTAGCGTCGTCCAACCATTGAACCGGCGTCGGTAGCGTCCGTATTTCTACGCTTCCCCATCATCATCATCATCATCCCAGAAGAAAATTGTTGGTTGTTGTACGCGCACACGCCTGTATGTGTAAAGAAATGGCCCATAATCTATGTTATTTGTTAATATCTATGTATTCTATTGATTCTATTCAACAATAATTAAGAATTTTTTAAAAAATTTACTAATACTCGTTATAACAGGTATGTAGAAAAACTATTAACATTGATATTTGTAGTAATTTTGTTGATTTAAAAAATAATAATTACACCCTCTTTAGATCGTCTAATCGTTAATAGCATGGTGTTTTGATGTTCAAAAAATAATTTAAATTTATAAAAGGCACATATTTCGCAGAGATTTTATCGCTAATTTTAGATATTTTCCAATACATACCCTGTACCTATATTAAAGTTGATTTAGTAATAAATTTTCTTCAAACCAGACCTTTTTAAAAACAGGAAATAGTTCGCGTTTCAGGAAATATTTCAAAACACACAAATCGAATATTTTAGCACACAATCATCAACAGAACAAGTAAACAGGTGGTATTTCTGTTTATTGATTGCCACAAAAATATTATTTAAAAACTTTTTATTACGAAATAAACATTATTATGTGTAATAAAAAATATAAAATGTGTTTTTCCTGGTTTTATCAATAAACTCGAAGTGAGGTTTTTGCTGCTAATCTATTTTAATTTTAAAAAAGTAGAATAGTCATTGTATAGAGTCTCGACAATTATTTACTGAATGATAATAACAAAATGTTTTTCATTTGATATTTATAAAATTTTTGTTTAAATTACCTTTGATCCTTTGATATATAATGATGCAGGATTTTTATACAAAATCGCTTATAACCAGGCCAGAAATCATTCTATTTTATTTCAAAAGAACCCGAATTAAGGATAAAAAATGAAAAAATGCTAACGAAATTAATCTCTCGCTGAAAAACCACTGGTTATTATTTTATTCTTGATTTACTTGTTCGTTTACTAGAATGTTTGGAAGTAAATTACGATCATGGATGGAAGCCGTCAGACCCCGTAAAAAACAACATCGAAAGGAGAAACAATTAAAATCAAATTTAAATACAACCAGTAATTGTATATCAAATTGGCCGAAAGATGATAATTGTAAACCGTTGCAAAATGATTTGCCTGTAAGTTGTCTCCATAGATTTTGTCATTTTTTTTTAACATAAAATTAAATATATTACGTTTAGAAGGAGAATATTAATAAAAAAAGAACGAATTTTTTGGAATCGAATCAATCAAACCAACAACAACCACAACCACAACCACAACAACCACCACCGAGTTCTTCCCGATATTCAGCAACGAATTTATCATCACCAGAATCGGCATATTCAACAGGATACTCAACGGATGGTACTTCACCAGGTGCCCCACCAGAACACTATATCAATATAAAAACGGGTAATTAAATAATTTCCTTTTTCTTTTTTATCTCATTAAATAAAAAAAAAAACAATCGTATATAGGAACGAAATATTTCCACACGGATGGCGATTGTAACAAAAGTGATCAACATTTCCGTTATTTACAAAATCGTATTATTAATGGTGAAGTTGATATACATTCACGTAAAAAACAATTATCTCCTATTTGTCCATCAACAAGAGTACCACCAGTTTTGGTGTGTCAGAGTCACAAGAAACAACCCCCAATGGTAATAAAATATTGTATTTATGCATTTTATAGATTTAGTTGATTTTTCTTTAGTTAGGTGTGATTGAGTCAATTCGTTTTCTTTATTTTTTTTTTTGATTTTTTTTTGTTATAAATGTTTGCATGCCATTTTTGTTGTTATCTGAAACAAGTTTTGACTGGACCGAGATGATAACAGACACAAGAAATGGAGAGAATGGAAAGGATATTGACAATTCAACAACAACATACAACACAATCAACAACAATATATTCAGGAATTCCAACACAGAAAGTTGAATCAATTGCTAGTCCAGTTTTGACATCACCACGACAACGGAATCGTATAAGAACAAATCCATGGCTTCCATCTGGTACAGCACAGAGTCCTGGACAAATTCGTCAGGAATTATCAAAAATAGCATCTGTACATCCTTTACAGGATAGCCCGTAATTATTCAAAATTCAAATGACTACTGTTCAGATACCATTTTTTTTCCAATAATTGTAGGAACTGTCGGCGTTATCTTAGTCCATCATTGGTACGTACACCGATTGCTAGAAACCAGTCATTATCATCGTCGTCATGTTCATCGTTAAGTGGTGCCAGTGTTCATTGGGATCCACGAAAACCGACAGGATCTGGCAGTGAAGAGGATGATTGTACTTTGAATGAAATGATGGGACGATACGATGAAAGTTACGTTTATGAAAAGGAAACAGATATTTTAAGTGATAGTGATCCAACCGATTGCGATACAGATATTGATACTGGTCAAGATGGTGGTGATGAAGATGATCCATTAGAGGGTGAATTTGATTTTATTGATAACGGTTCCTATTTAGATGTCGATCCAAAAGAGGATCGTAATACGGGCCATTGTACTTATTATAATTTTGATGTTCAAAAACGTTCATCAAGAAGACGAACGACACGTCGTAGTAAACAAGTAACCGACAAAAAACGTAAATCAACATCAAGCAAAAAACGACACAAACAAATTGATAAAACATTTAATCATCAAAATGGTTCAAGAAGTGCTGGAGCTACACCATTATCCGTCCGTCGTACAAAACACCATCCAATATCAAAATTAGCATTGGAGGATACGTTAAGAAAACGTTCAAATTCAATCAGTTTTTCGAAAGATTACAATGTTACAACAATTGATCGAAGAGATAAAGAAGCTGATAGGAAATATAAAGAATTAATTGTTGAAGCTGAACAGATTTTGCGTAATATGAAAACAGGCTTATCACCAAGACGTGTACCTGGTCCAGCAAATAAAAGGGTGGAGATGTTACGAAATACTGAATGTAATAAACCTGATATGTTTGTCAAAAGTCGTTTAATCGATGATGTACAACAACAACAACAACAACAACAACAACAACAACAACAACAACAACAACAACAACCACCACCACCACAACAACAATACCAAAAAATGCCGTCCAGTAATTTTAATTGTCCCCGATTCAGTCCAAAAAAGAATCATATTACAAATTTTATGATAAACAATTCACCAAATATTTGGAAAGAACCTGAATTACCACCATCACCATTAATAACATCATCAAGGAAAACAGATACAAATCAATTTATTAAAAATCATAATCGTTATAGTCCGAAATATAGAAAGAAAATTATTAAAACAAAATTACCAGATGGTTCGTCCAGTTCAGATTCGGAAAATGAAAAATTTAAACAGAAAAATTCGTATTTTGGTTGTCCACAAAGTGAACCGGTCAGAAGGAAAGTCTACAATGGTAGTCATGGGAAAACTGTAGCTTTTAATCTAAATTACGAAGTTACGTGCAATACTAGTGAGTAACTCTTAATCAATGAGCCATGGTCACCCCCCACACAAACGATTCTGGTTTTGAACCATTTGAATTAATAGGGCACTTATACCTCCGACGTCTAGAGGGTACTACTTGCTTTGAGCATTGTCAACGTATCCCTAATAATGCTCAAAACAGGTAGTACCCTCTATACGTCGGAGGTATAAGTGCCCTATTAATTCAAATGGTTCAAAACCAGAATCGTTTGGTGGAAGAAATGACGCAATTTTCCACCATTTGAGTGAGGGTGAACATGGTCCATTTTTCGTTCAGAATTTTTTAAAATTTTGATTACAGATTCACCTCCATATTCACCGACACGGCATAATATTCAAAAATATAAAGACAGTTCGGAAAATTTACGCCAACAAGTCTTGTTAAATACAATTGCCAATTTAAAAAGGAGTTTAGAAGATCAATCAGCATCTCTGAAACAAGTTTATAGAAGTTCACAAAATATCCATTCATAACTGGGGCAATGGTTTTATGTTGTTTTCTTATTGTTTTTTTTTGTTGATGTTATTTGATGCTTTAGAGGCAAATACCGAATTATTTCCATTATTAGATGAATTTGTTTCAGTTAACACAATATTATTACATACCTATGTAGATTATCTTAGAGATAAAAAAATATTGTAGTGTTTTAGAAAAATGTGTTTTGGTAATCGGGGTAGAATTTTTATTTACTGTAGCGACAATAGATTAGATTAATAGGAAAATAATTGTAGAGACTGTCCTATGAATTTTCCAAAAATTTTTGGAGAAACCTCTAAATTGAATTCACTTTTTTTCGAATCTTGCAGACCGTTTGGTGTCTCTAGAAGCTCACAAAAGTAGAGAATTCAGTTTAAGGCAAATGGGACGGGGATTAGGCCACAATAATCAGTACAGGATATGTAGTAGAAAAAAATGAGAAAAACCTCTAGATGTTGGTTTTGTTTCAATTTTTTTCATTTTAATCATTAGAAAATCTTTATTATAATTGTTAGTCCTTGGTGCGAACCCTTTTTTGTGGTTGGTTTGTTAACTGAAGTTGTGATCCCAAGTGATTTTTTTTTTGGCTAAAAGCTCCCATAAAGTGGATGTAATATATCCATTCTTTTACTGTTAACTGTGTACTGTTCTTATTAAATTATATTTTTATGACATTTTATTATTGAATAATGTATATTTTATAGGCACTAATAATTGCACCATATGGCCTATAATTATATACTTTTCACTTAACAGTCGTTGAAATGTGCCTGGTTTTTCAATTTCAATTTGTAATTTCATGGCTAAGATACATCACTGGGTACTATACATGTTGTGATTTTTGATTGTTAACATTTTTTCAAAGGAAAAAACAAAAAAAAAATCGTAAATAAATGATTACTAAAAAAACAGTTGTACTTAATTATAAAACTTGCAGTCCTGCCAGAATTTTTGACGAAACACACATAAAAGTAGAGACTTTCAATAATTTGATTTCCTTTTAATATTTACAAGAAAAAGAAAAACTTCTTTCATTTATTAACAGTGAAAAAGTTAAGTTAGCAATACTCTTGTCACATTCAAAACAGTAATACCTATATATATATTATATATATATTTAGATTTTGCCCTAAAAATTAATTAACTTACATGACAAGTTATTGAATTATAGAAAAAAATTAAATTTGCTGTTCCTCTCAGTTCATAAGAATCTAACAATCATACGAAATTTTCGTTTATATAAACACTTCATTATTAACCACCATCAGGGGCGAACCCGTGATTGAATATTTTATGAACGTCCCATTGTAGAATTAAATTCAATTTGAAAACATGTAAATTGATGAAAATGTTCCGTTGGGCTTTTTGCGTGGTCCGCCTCTGATTATTCTGGAAATATTCTCCAGCAGTATAACTAGAGGTTTTTTTTTTGAAGTTTTTATAAGGAAATATTTTTAGAAAGTCCAGGTTTATTATACGCGTATGAATCAATTGGCCTAGTTTTGTGTTTAAAATTATTTATGACTTTTTCATGATATCCTGTATAAATCTGTAAACATTTTAACTGAAACTGTCACTGTTAAAAAAATGTTTATAGATTTAAATGATTTTTTTTTTGTTAGATATCTGGTCTGAACTATAAATAATATATATGGAGGAAAAAAACACAAAGAAAAATAATTTGTCAATTGTGTTCTATTATAATTGCAAAAAGAAACAGAAGGAAAAAAAACTAAACAAAAAATAATAATAAACGTGAAAAATGGGTAAATTGGCATGGCATTTCTAAATAAACAGCAATTATAAATGAAGACAACAAACGTATATTTGATATTTATTTATATGAATTCACAGTGTGTCGATTATTAGTGTACTATAATTTGGGGTACATGGTGTGGTGCAAGTAAAATGAGGGTAGGTCTGACCGCCGTGGTCGAGTCGCTACGTTTATCACATCATAAATATTGTAGGTCGCGGCGAGCGGCGTCGTGGCGGTACATGGCGGCGGGATGGGGATGGGATGACTAGTGAGACAAGTAGCCCTTATTATTACTTGACTTGAATTTAATGCCGCTTTAATCTAACCCTATAAGTGAGATGAATCATCATAACTTCGTTATTATTACACAACACTAATATTTAAGAAGTGAGCGACGAGTGACGTCCAGTCATTGATTGCTATGAAATGCACGCGGTAACAAAATAACGGTTTAGTTATTAAAACGTCACTTGACATGTCCGACGCGACGCCGCCACCGGCCACTGTACGGCACACAGTTGTGCCGGCGTCGGCGGGCGAGGAATGATCCGAAGAGGGCGTCGGCTGGCGTCGCCCTTCCGAGTTCCGAGTTATTGTCGACTGTCGAGTCTCGAGGTCTCGTTAGGCCGCCGTTGTGCCATGGTTTAACCAAAAAAAAATTCTCTTTTCTCTTTGAAGGGGTAGGCTCTAGCCGCGGGCACCAGGTCCATCCTGATCAGCCGCTACCGACGCACGCTCCTCTTTATCTCCTTGTTCCTGTTGTTGTTGCTGTTGTGCCAACGATCTATACAATGGCGAATTCACAAAACGTGGATAACTGTCTCGATGCATCAATGTATAAATTTGAAGTTGAGCCTCGTCGAATGTGTGCGGGGTGGGCTCAACCATGTTTCGGTTGACGATCTCGCGGACACGAGCATCCAACGAAACCTTACCAATTAAAAAAAAAACAAAACAAAACACATATAAATTACAACAAATCCATAATTGTACCTCATTTAAGTTAACTTACTTCTTTAGGTGATAAAATCGATATATAATCTTCGTATATAATTCTTGCCTTCTCTTCAACAACTTCGGGATTATTTTCCCTTTTTAAATCTTCACAAGCCAACCAGAATAATATATTCTCTTCAGAGTATTCACACCTAAGAAAGTCCCTAAAAACTTTACGTCCGGCTAAAAATAACATCCAATTAAATCAAAAATATCTAAAATAATCGCATAATTAATTACCAGGGCTTCTCATAAGTTTATCAAACGATCTACCCCAACTTCTAATTTCTTCTAAGGAGGGACTGAAAAATTCAATTAAAAAAATATTGAGAAACTATTAACATGCTTTTTTATATATATATAATGCTTACGGTGGATCTCCATCATAATTTAATAAATCCGAATTATTTGAATTTCTTGTAGGGCCATTTTCGTCGTTACCTTTTCCAGGGGTTGAACTATAATAATAACAATAATGATAAAAGTAGTAAAAGAATTACATTGAGTTTAAATTGATTGTATTACCAGGAACAGCTGCAACAACAGCACCAGCATAGGCAGCAGGGCTTGGGACGCAGCGGAGCACCTTGTTGTGGGCCATTTTGGGGACCTGTTGAAGACAGTCCTCGGGAATTTGGCGGTGTACCGGCTGTACTTGAACCTCTTAAACGACAGCCAGCTGATCCGCTTCCTGGAGTCGTTGTTGGTCCACCCCCAGGCCCCGCTCTATTCTCCGTCACCCGCTCAGTTACACTACAAGACATCTGAAATCCAATACGAATCAACTAATTACACTACAATTACAAACTAATACATATTTAATTAACTATTGTCCTATTGTAAACTTCAAATGAGTTTTGACATTTTATTTTGAAACGTGGACTTTAATATAGAGTAAAATGCCTAGATTTATCGATCTGGTTGTTCTCTTAATTTCCATAACAGTTTTTTTTTTCCATAAACATTGTAGAATTTGTATGACTTGTCGTGAGTAAGGGAATAGAAAATCGTTAAAGCCCTGAAAATTAGGTCATAGAGAAACGGCGTCGACCTAACAACGTCGATAATGTTGTACGTAGCTACATAACGTACAACATATATGATATCCCAGCTGTGTTTAAAAGGCGAATTTGTCTACAATCTTTGTTTATATTACATTTAAACATGGACAGGCAAATATTCATTCGGAACTTGCATATGTTTATAACAAGACGGAAACCAAATTGCAACACAACAGAGTACGTTAACGTTAACTTTAAGCATTAGCAACACGTTTATAATTTACACTTCAGTTTAACATAAAATCTTCTTAAACACAAAAGGAAGATTTATAAATCAAAAAAGTGCATAAAAATTTATTTTTACCAAAGAAACAAAATAGATAGGCATCAAATTTTACTTTACATTTTTTTGTTATATGACAACGTCCTTATTAATTCTGATATTTACTAAAGCTTGAATGTTATTTGGGTATAACAGTAGATAAAATTTTGAAACAATTAAAAAATTTTCATAATTCTACAATAAAATTAAGATAATAATTATGCAAAATAATGTATAGAAATAAATACTTCAATTAATTTAATGTTGAGATTTAGGAAATAGATAAGGAAAATCTTTATGAAACTGAATAATGTTATACCCCTTGAAGGAATGTTGTCATGGATATTTGATGTTGAATGCATTATTACTATTATGATTGTGATCGTTATATTTATGTCCTTTACCTCGTATGTTTGCTTATTTAACTTATTTGGTGGATAATGTGGGAAATAGGATTTGTTAATTATGAGAAATTAGTGTTGACCTTTACGAATTCCATGTTTGGTTTTGTTGTTAAAGAAAAAGGTGAGAGTGGTTGGTAGAGTGGCCAATCGAATCTTGAATCAGCTGGGGATGATTGTATTTTGATAATATAAATTGGTGCATGTGTTGTGTTAATTGTGTATTGAAATGCAGGAAGAGATAATGTTTTGGATGTAGGGTTGAGGCGGTCCGGCCCTGGTCCGGCCCGGGCTGCGTGTATTGATCGGCGGGCCGGGGGGGATAGACGCGGCGTGAAGCACAACCTGACGTCAGCGCCTACCTTTATCAATGGCCATGAAGGTAGCCGTCGGCACACGTGCCCGCTGTGACCGAGCCTTGGGCCATGCTGAGGGCCTTCGAGCTAGAGGTCCCGCATCGAGGGCACAATAATGCCCTAGAGGCCGTTAGCACTCACTGCCGCACACGGACACTCCGCCGCACTCTCACACTAGCCCTTTTACCAATTGTTGGACCCATTCTGATGAGCGAACGACGCCGGACGCGGTTTTTAACGCAAGACGTCGAGACGTCGAGTGATGGGCGCGGGTAAAAGGAGTTTATTGTACGGTCCGTACGTGGACTGAGTGAGGTTGCGCTTTACGCGTCGCTAATCGACGACGTGCGCCGATCAAATATGGCGCATGACACGACGGTGGCGTCACCGTCGTACCATCAGCGACGCCAGCGTCGCAACCCCACGCAGGGGTGTGCACCATCACTGTTCATTCATACGCCGGCTGACTATTCTACAACTACCAACACACTATTTTAATGCATACATACAGATATGCATCCACATATCAGATCTCTTAACAGATAATTAGAAAGAAATCTTTTAAGAATAAAATCTGAGGTAGAACCAACTACCCGTTTATCAGCTACACTATATTTGCTATAAGATGACACCAAATAATTTAAAAATTTCCATTTTCCACATAGAAATCTGACTCAATTGAAATACCAAAGAGACTTTACGAAATTTTGATCTATAGTTTTCCATACCTACACAAAATATAAACATATCTTTGTAGGCAGAACATAAACTCTATCCAACTTTTTACCCCCATTGATTTACAGGCAGAATCTAATTAAAATGAACAACTTCCGTGAACTTTTAAATCATACATATTTGATATCCTTTTTAATAATAGCACTTCTTCAGTTGCATCCTACTACTATCAGTCCCATAAATATGTATAAAATTGTCCCTTATAAAAGATGTTGTACTCTAATATCATAGCAGTATTTCGACATTGACAGGCAAGTTTTGTCAGCGACCCACATGCAACTAGAAATTCCGATCAATGTTGATATTTGCGATTGCGCTCTTCTTTGAACATCCTATGAATTTCCGGTTACATAGAATATCATAAGATCAAGACTTTATCATTCGAACATTGGATAATAAGTCACTTATTAGATACACATACATATATCTATGTATACAATATATACCTGTTTTGAAGCACTTTCTACACATATACACATAGGTATACCTATAGAACCCAATTACGTAAAACCCCATACGCAAATTTTCTTGAATTTTATTTTGGGTATTAGGTATTGTGGAATAGGGTGATATTCTTAAATATAATGATTATGCAGATGTCAATGGATAGCTTGCACTTATTTTAGAAATACTTAGGAACAAATAACAAATAATAGAAACAGTCATATATGCGATATATGTAAGTCATGGCTAAAAGGCCTATGTGCAGTCTATTATAATTAGTTGGGTGATCGTATAATTAACTGTTTAATTGATACATTTAAAAATATATTCGCTAAATAAATATTAATAGTATCACACAATGAAATCTATTAAATTTATTAGCCGATATTCTCGTTGAATAATTGAATCGATAATTCAATATTTTTGATAATAAGAGAATTAGTTGAATGTTATAGTGAAAATTTTGATATTATAGGTGAGTATAGTCTTCGTTGAGTTCCACCACATCCAAGTTCTTTTGAGCTGTTGAGGCATCAATGCGCCGTGAGCTCACCCTCCCGTAATTTCCGTTGCTTGGCAACCCCTGCTAGCCACCCCTTAAACTTCCCCGCGAGAGACGAAACCCCTCGCGCAATAGTTTTTATATGATAGCTATGATGGCTCTCTTTAGACGGCGAGTTAACGTTTCTTACTTATATCAGTTAAATTTTAAGTCAATTTCTAGTTGAATGTATACTATAAACATATATATATTTTCAAATATTATTAAATTGACTGATAATATAGTAATCATTGGGATGAAAATAAATGCCAATTTGATGGGTGTTTAATTATTAGCATCAAGGTCGTAAACATATCGATTATTGAGGATGTAGTGATAAGAGATGAGATTTTGTGTGTAGTGTATAGGAAAAAGTAATTTCGTCAAGGTGTTTCCGGCTAGACATAACATTTTTTTTTTCGTCAGGAATAATGATGTATTTCAAGGGCTGGGGTGGGGGTTGATAGCCTGCGCCTGTCCCTAGTTCTGTGTACACAGTGGGGTGAGACTAGGAACGACCGCGAAAGGTGGTTGTGGGTCGTACAGGGGTGGTCGGGGTTGGGAAGGGGGAGCGATAGTGGGGTAGCTTGGGCGGGGGTAGGGCTGGAGGGCCCCGGGCAGCGGGTGCCGCAGTGTTGGGTGGGTCAGACATCGCAGAAGCAGACGTCCCATGCGTTCGTTACGTTCCTCAGTGATTCTGTGTGTTATCAAGTGTTAGCTGATGATATTCATATAAATCCATTCGACGTTGACATGTTGACTAATAATATAAACAGCACATTTTTAGGGGTAAGATATCGTTTGAAATTCACCTAGATAGGTTCAACGAGCGCCCCTGACCCATACAGGGCAGGATTCGCCCGGTTTATCTTACTTTCAGCGACGGAATGCAGGCCACCCCCGCTAATATCCAATAGCCCGCCCCGTTTTACCCATACAACACCACTGTTTGCGCACATTCATTTCAAATTTGCTTCAATCATACGTTTACAGCTAGACCAACACGAAAAAAAAACACAAATAATTATTTTTCAAATTAAAAAAAGACCACTATTCATTCATAATCAAGTGGATCATCCACTCCAGTTCAATCAATTTACGTCGAGCACTTGCAAACTAAAACATAACAAATGTACCGAATCTAAGTAATAGGAGTATAAATATCGATATTAAAATATAATTCGAACATTTTCAAATAAAATATTCACTGAATTAAATGTATTATTCACATTTAGGTTAGCTGGCGCCTGCAGTAAACCCGCCAAATTACCATGGAGGTGGCAATGCCTATGTCTGGTACTGCCATCGACTGCTATGAAGATATGTTTAAAGAAATAACTAGGAAACTCTATGGTGAAGATGGTCTACCAGAACTGAACGGAAATGAAAGACTACCAACAAATCAAGATCGTGGTCTAACTCCAATCGATTATGATGTTGATAATCCAATATTGAAATCTGAGGAACATCTAACAGCATTCGGTTTAGCAGCATTAATGCAAAATGGTTTTCCAACTACAGGCATATTAAATTCATCATTTCAACAACATAAAACAACAACTACAACATCTAATGCCGCAACGTCTGTTGAAGATAAATGGACAGCAAGTGAAGATAGCTTGCAATGGACTCAGTCGAAAATTGCTACATATAATCCATCACAGAAATTATTTCGTTGCGCTGAATGTGATTGTGTTGGCTATTTGCCACGAGTTGCTGAGCATTGGTTAGGGACTCACTCAAATTTGAGAGTATTTCAATGTCCGCAATGTCCTTACGAGAGTGCGTGGGCCAGATGTGTTCGAATGCATCTAACACGTCAACATAATGTCAATACTGATGAATCAACTGACAGTTTATTGAAAAACAATCCAGTGCTCCAAGAAATTACAAAATATTTGCAAAGACTTAAAACCAAAGTTGAAAATTTATGTACGAAACCCCAGACGAGCAATTCGCAAATTTTGGATGATTTTCAATCAGCAACAAATAGTTGCAATAATCATTTGGGCCAGCCGACAACATCCAGTTCAGAAACCACAAACGGATCAAACAAAAGATACAGCTGTACTTATTGTCCTTATGCTACAGATCGTAGAGATTTATTTACACGTCATGAAAATATCCATAGAGAAGAAAAACCGTTTCAGTGCTACGTTTGCCAAAAACAATTTAATAGAGCTGATCATGTTAAAAAACATTTTCTTAGAATGCACCGTGAACATCCGTATGATCTCAACAGGATCCGTAGACATCCACCAAAAAATGCTTCCGGTATGTCATATTATCAGAAATACAACGCAAATTCTACAAATCAAACATCCGATTCTATATCATCTCTAGCCAATATCAATTCACTCTCAATACCGAATGGATTCAACAGTATGGCCAGAAATTCTACCAACATACGACCAAATCCATCGGAAATCAAAAATGGCGTCTCTAATGTCAAATCTGGTGTTGCTTCCAAAGGTAGTGGTAAAAAGAAAGGCGAGAAACGCTTCTCTTGTTGTTACTGTTCTTGGTCAGGTGTTGATAACTGGTGTTTGAAGCGTCATATGAATACTCATCTTAAACCGTTTGTTTGTGGCCTTTGTGATTATAAAGCTGCAAGATCTGAACGACTAGCTACTCATGTTTTGAAAGTTCATAACAAAAGGGCTTGTGGAAAATGTAGTTTTTTGGCTGATGATCCTGCTCAGTTGACTATTCATCAACAGGAGCATCAGTAAGTTATTTAAGATTAATTTATATCAAAATTTAACTCTTTTGCAGTCCCTTAGAGCACAGAAATCGTTCTGGTAACAATGTTTTAAGAAATTCTTCCTTTAATACGAGCAGTTCAGCTGGTGTTTCATCTTCCTGCAGGTAAGTAGTACTTGCTCCAAAATAGAAAGATAGATAAATACAACAATTTTATTTTAAGTCAAAACCAAAGTGGACTGAAATCACATGAGCTAAGTGCCGCTGCTGCTCTTCTCCAACACAGTAATCGTCTTCTCCAATCTGAAAGTAAACCATGGAAAAGTCATACCCCAAAGCAGCATGGTGCTGCTCGTTTGTTTAATTATATGGAAGCTAGCGATGGTTCAGAACCTGAATCTGAATCACGTGGAGCTGAAGATATGAGTCGTATGAATTTAAATCACAGAATCCAGTCGGATTTTCTTGAGGCGGGAGATGTTGGTAGCCAGGCTGATGAAGAAGAGGATGAAGAAGTTGAGCTCCCTTTGTTCGTCTGTCCGACGTGCGGTTGCGAATTCGAGGACGATTTGTCACTTGAAACTCATCAGTATACGCACCGTCACAGCACCACATCTCCCGCAAAATCCGATTATTCCAAAGAAAATGTCAATCCAAATATGAAATATAGATGTCGTTTATGTGATTTTGCATTTGAAAGCCAATCATTGGTAATGGCGCATATGATTAATCATTCTAGTTTGAATGCTGGAATCCAATCGGCAACTAGATCAAGTATGACCAAACGATCAAGAAAACAAAGCCGGCCAAAAAAGATGGTACTACCATTTTGGGATTTGAATGAAGTTGATGTTTTAAGACATTTAAATGGTAAACTAAATGAATGGCAACAAACATCAAATACAATTAAAACTGAAGTTATGACAAAAATGGTTACAAGAAGGGGATTATATTGTGTTCTATGTAAAAATTCAACAATTAGTAGGTATCACAGTAAAGGAAGTTTAGCATTACATTATTATTGGAAACATTTGAACAAAAAATTCAAATGTGAACATTGCGATTTACATTTTCGTCATCGATATCAGTGTGTGTTGCATGCTAGCCGTGAACACATAAACAAACCACCTATTTTCAAGTCACAAACAGTGCCTACTAAAGAACCAATCCATTCAGCAGTACCTGCTACACAGGATGTACATCATTTCTTCACAAATTCTCAAACTGTTACTGTACCTGATGCTAGTACGCATAAATTAGGAATGTCTTTCTTTGATCATTCATTCATACATTCCAGCAATGCCATCAATAATCATATGCCTATTATTATCCCAACATTCCCACCAAATTGATTATTTATTATTATATGTTGTTAATAATATTGTCAGCTTGGTTTCAAGAAATAATTGGCTAGGTACTATTTAAAAAGTGACCTTGAAATGTTTTTTTCTACTATGCATCCAATTTGGAATTAGTATGTATTTTCAGATATATGATGAGAAAGAGGAAGTTTTAAATTAACAACAATATTTTTGAAATTTACTAAATTCGATTTTTGTGCAATACAACAATTAGTTTACTTTTATTTTTATGATAAAAAAAGACTGCAATATTTTTTATTTTATATTTTTTATCATTATTACCAATATTATTCTATATATTAAATTTAGATATTATTATACATTTTGTTTATACGTTATTGTTTAAAAATATCCCTTTTGTTATTACTTACTATTCGTGTAACGTACTGTGTTTTTTGTATTATCAATAAAACTAAGCAAATCCCAAAATTAGAAAAATTTTTGTAGTCTTGTAGCTGATTTTTCAAAAAAGCTCTCCATATCCCTTAAGAGCTATACGTTTTGCAAAAATACGAATTCTTAATATTCTTGAAAATCTTCAGGAAAACTAACACCAACTTCCTTCCTCATTAAATCCATTAAATGAGCTAATTGAATCGATTCATGATGTGGCATTTGTGGACTTTCAATTTTGCCTAAAATTGATAATTAAATAAATGAAAATTTACAAAAAAATTTTATAATAAAACACCATTTTGAATACATAATCGAACTTCTTCTGCTTGATACGCTAAACCGGCACTATTTTTATGAAGAAAAGGTACATCACTTTTCGGTAATTCATATTTATACGTTTTCTGTGGTGTAATTAATTCAGTTGGACACCAAAAATCGGGCATTCGAATCACACCTTTTGTACCAGCAACAATTGCTTCATTCGGTAAAACAACTCTAGCTGAAGTACTGACAACAGCCATTTTACCATGAGGATATGTGATAACAGCACCGGCACATTCGTCAGTTTCTTCTTCATTTAAATGACCATTGATAGCAATTTTCATTGGTTGTAGACCTCTAAAAACGTATTGTTGGAACTGTAACATGTAGACGCCTAAATCAAGAATTGCACCACCACCCATCGATTTAGCTCTAGAATTTGATGAAAATCAGAATAATTTTATCGATAAAAATTTGTATTAATAATATAGACTTTAAACGTTCAACATGTTGTAAAGCATGTCCGAATGCAACATTAACAAATAAAACATCACCAATTTCTCCTGAATCAATGACACTTTTCATTTGCTTGTAAGCTGGAAAACATCTCGACCATATTGCTTCCATTAAAAACAGATTTTTTTGTTTCGATATTTCAATTAGTTTCCGTGTCTGTTTTTCATTTATTGTAAATGGTTTTTCACACAATACATGTTTACCGTGTTCAAGCATCAATTTCGTTACAGTAAAATGTTGTGTATTCAAATTTCCAATATAAACAATATCTAATCGGAACAAAATCTAACTAACTAACAAGAACTGGACTAGAAAATCGAAAAATACACTCACCAATTTCTGGATCCTGTGCTAATTTATCATATCCTTCGTAAGCCTTTGGTATACCATGATCCTTAGCAAAATCCTGTGATTTATTAAGTACCTGAGCGGCTATTGCAACAATTTGATGATTTTCTTTCGGATAAGTATTGACTGCTGTTACAAAATCGTGAGAAATTCGTCCAGCCCCAACAATACCCCATTTTAATGCCATTCTTACAAAAAAAATCAATGATTTGTTCTTATTCAGATGAAGTCTAATTTTTATATGACTGATATAAATAATAATATGATGATAACCCTTTTGTTTATTAAAATTATTTGATAACTTAGTGGAAAATACCGAATGAAGATTGATTTTAAAGCAAATGTCAAAATAAAAATAACATAAAATCAATGTAAATAATATAATTTAATGTTATCGTAATTGTCCTTATCAAAAAAATGTTTCGGAAGGTATCGCAATGATGTGGACTTTTTATAGTCGAAGTTTTTCAATGATAGCTTCGAAAAATCATCTTTAAAGTCACCTTTCGATGTATTTACAAATTAATTATTAATAACTTCGACCTGTTAAAGACAAAAAGGCAAAATTTTTTTATTAATTGTTATTTTTTATATTATCAATAAAATTTATTCAATATTTAATCTATTTGAAGTATACTTTTGATATCAGTTCTATTCCTACAAACATAATTTACAGTATAAACGAAGGCTAGTATAAGTCAATTTGGAATTCTTGTGAATATTAGCTTATGGTCAAATTATTTTGTGGTAGGACCCAACAATAGACGATCTTGTCTGGGTCTCTCTTTTCTAAAAACTATCTGCTTTTAGGAATATTGACTATTGTTGCTGATGTAGTTAACAGACTGTTTTGTTAGGTCCTACCGCAAAGTAATTTCTCTGTAGAAGTCAATATTCACAAAATTTCTAAGACCAGTATACGTTCATTTCGTATGTTTTCAAAATGACTATAAGTTTTAGTTTTTACTGATTGGTTACAGTATTTTGAAGCCAATCTGTTTGTTTAAACAGTTTTGATGTGAATCTTGGAACATCAGCAGAGATCTTGTAGTTTTAGAAGTGTTTGAGTGCATTTATTGTCTTTGAGGGTTGAAAAATAAAATAAAAAATACACAAGAATACAATTGCGAATACTTTATTTTCAATTCTAATACAAAAAATACAAATAATGCTTACACATCATCATGGAAGATAACACCAACTTTTTTTCTTAAAGTGTCCATCAATTGAGCCAGTTGGATCGACTCTCTATGAGTAATATTAGGACTTTCTTTTTTACCTGCTTCAATACACTGTCTAACATGTTCAGCTTCATAAGATAATCCAACGCTATTGTGAAAATTATAAGTAGCTGAACTGTCGGGTAATGCAAATTCGACTTCACCCTTCTGTGTTATGAATTTTGTAGGACACCAGAAATCTGGTATACGTATAATACCTTTTGTACCAACAATAATAGCTTCATTTGTGTGTTTTACAACTGATGAAGTTGATATAATACCAATCTTTCCGCCAGGATATGTCAGAATGGCACTAACTGAATCATCAGTACCTTCATTATTCAGAAAACCTTTTGCTAGTACTTCAGTCGGAGCTGCTCCTTTGTACAGAAATTGCAGAAACTGGAGAGCGTATATGCCTAAATCGAGAATTGTACCGCCACCCATTGCTTTGGATCTGTTAAAATACATCGTTATTATTAAGTTTTTTGAATTAGATAGCATACTAAACAACATACTTAAGTCTCTCAACTTTTTGCATATTATCTCCAAAACTAACATTAACGTGAACGACATCACCAATACTTCCAGAATCAATTCGTTGTTTTAAAAGTTGATAAAGTGGAAAATAACGCGACCAAACACCTTCAGCTAAAAATAACTTTTTACTTTCAGCCAATTCGACCAATTCACGAGTATATTTTTCATTCAATGTTAAGGGTTTTTCACATAAAACATGTTTTCCATGCTCCAACATCAATTTGGAAACTTCAAAATGTTGCGGATTCAAATTACCAATATAAACAATTTCTGTGGCGAAAAAAAAAACAACAACGATTAATAATATTTTTATTAAAATTTTTGTTGATTATAATTACCAATTTCTGGGTCAGTTGCCAGTTTATCATAACCTTCATAAAATTTTTTGATATTATGATTTTTGGCAAATTCTTCAGCCCTTGATAGAGACCGGGCTGCTATAGCCACAACTTCATGATCACTTTTTGGTAGAACACCCAAACTTGAAACAAAATCATGACAAATTCTTCCTGCACTAACAATGCCCCATTTCAAAGCCATTTTTCGTTTTGGAATGGATTCGTACAACTGAATATCAATTAACTGGAACCATCTAAAAAAAGCTCTCTGAAAAGATAAAAATTATCCGACAATTTATCTTTTTTACACAGGTGAATTCATGAATTCACAAAGCTGTTTGTTTATTTATCAAATTTGGCATTAAACGATAAATTCGTTTAAAAATATGTATATATGACTTAAAACCATGAATGTATTTACTGTCATCTAAACTTTAATTGTGGGACATTTGGGATAAATAATTCGCTTATTAGTTCTAACAAAATACATATTTATTTATATTTTCTTTCGATATCTAACAGTGAGACCAAATTTTTTTTTTAAATCTATACATATATTTCTGCACTTTCCACGTTCCTTCTACCACTATTGGATGCATGTTCCCAAAATTTACGTTTATCATAAATAGATTCTAGCAAATTATTGCAAAATTCAATCATTTTTTCTTAATCATCATCATTTCCGAAAAAATAAAAATGGTGTGGAATATAATCTACAATTTTTGCAACTATATTATATTTTTCTAGGCAACAGCAGTGGGTCAATGACTGCTATTATTTTAGTTTTAAATGAGTTCTTATCTACATATTATATTAATATACATCAATAACATTAAGAAGTAAATTACTTTATTTTGGAAATTATTGCATCACGAGTACATTTCATGTTAATGACGTTTTTTTCATAATGATGCCCTTTTTCTTTGGTTTTCCACTTGATTTCATTTCTGGAAGCACTAGAAGCACTAAAAACTATCTGTGCTCATTTGGCACTTTATACACAATGAAATACAGTACGATCAAAAAATATATGTTACTGATTTTCGATCACACTGTATATCTATAGATCTACTCACAATACCCTACTTTTCTCATAATTTATGTATAAAGATGCTTTATTGTGTTGTTATTAAAATAATTTCAATTAAATTATAAGATATGCATTCAAATTAACGTTTAATACAATCATTTCGTGAAGCAAATATCCGTCGTAATAATACATAGATGGGTTAGTATTTAAAATATATCAGGATTATCTGTATATTGTCTTTTCCAATAGTTTCCATTATAGAGCCAATCGTCTTGTTTTGTATATGGATTAGTTGCTTGATTGAACCACCTCGGTTGCCATTCAGTTCCTTTTTTGCTTTTACGATTTTTATTTGCATCCCTCTGTTTCTCTTCCAATCGTGTTTTCTCAATAGCGGCACCATCTATATCGCCTTGTTCTAATTTTCGGATATCAGGACGTAAACGGGAATCAGTTGGACATAGATTTTTGTCCATACCATGTTCTAATTCATTTAATGACATTGCAAATTCGGTGAACTGATAATACTGGAAACGGTTTTATTTTAAATCGATTTTGTCTATTAATTAGAAATTTTTAAATTTTAAACTTACATCTGCACTTTGTAGAGGTCGGGGATTAACTTGCCAAATTGTAAAAGAATTCGGGATATCAATGGAATAAGTTGATTCACTTTTCGGGACAACACCATCAGGCATATCAGGAGCTGCCGGTTCATCCATACTCTAAAATTTTTAAATCAATCAATCAAGTTTCAATTGAATTAAATTATAATCTTCTTCTACCTCCTGTGTTGAGTTTGATTTGAACGGGCTTACTTTGAGACTGTTTAACTTTTGGAGAACTTTTCTGGAAGTATGCGAAGGTGAATCGTTTGGACTTTTAGCTCTATCGCCGTCTTTTTTGATCTTGTACGAATTCTCTTTTACATATTCCTCATATGAAGAATAATCTGTACATTTAATAAATTCCGTCCATTTACCATAAACAAAATACAATTTATGTTTTCTATAATTGGATTTTATGCATGATTTACGATTTTAATGAATTTAATTGTTACCCTTTATCTATAATGTGACCCTCAACACGATGGAGATCCCTTGAATTACCTCCAGCTGGTTTAAATGTCAATTGAGCCTTATGACCAGTAGAATGACTGGTTATTTCCATATTGCCACACTGTTCCATCCATAATTTACCGACAATAATATTATGGACACAACATTGAACATTACTCCAACTGTAGGCCTCATTTAATCTAAAAATTCTCATTTTATATATATTTTTTCAAATACTAGTAGATTTACTTTGGGAATTCGACAGTAACAATCCCTTTTGGTTGAATTTCGACACTCTTTCCCCAAAATTTCAATTTTGGATGGATAGAACCATGAAAGATCCAATCAGTACTTTCAGCATGAAATGCTGACACTGGCGGATGATGGCTTACTTGTTCGCAAATTATCTTAAATTCTTCCCGTTCCAGTTCGTAGGTTTCACCAAGTAACGGATTAAACGGCTTCCCCAACCGTTCCCAGTTTGATGCTAGAGCACTTACAGCAAAACCTAGATTTTTCATTTTTGATAGATTTGGAACTTTCGAGTATATTTTTAAGGGTTACCTATCACGTATTGCATTCGAAGTATCGGATCTTGCTGTTGCGATGCTAAACGAAGAAGATGGGAATATTCCATATATTCAGTCATTCTTTGGAGGAAACTCAGGGGTTCATTGAATACAACTGGCATTGTGATTTTGCTTAGTTCTTTGCCAATACAATTCTTTAATACTGACCAGATGTTGTAATCATTGTGGTACATTGGAACTGGCAGTACAAGTCTTTAACAAAGATTTCCCGAAAAAATAATAACTTTTTTCCAAATTTAAACAATTCAGTACCTGTGCTCCTTTTTTTCTGTTCCCATCCTGATTGAATCGAGACTAGCCCCCCAGAATAAGTCAACAATGAGAAGTACATTCGATCTATTAAGGATAGCCCAAAATATCAAATAAGCACCATTTTTCCTTTGATTTAACTACTAAAACTTATCCTACAAAAAGTGTTAAGTGTTTTCATTGGATTGTTGTCCGAAAAATGATTGTTGTGAATGTTAGTGTTACCATTGATGTTATATAAAACAGGTGGTGATTGTAATCGAGAATGTTTTCGTAGATGACATGGGGGTGGTAATTCTATGTTTTATTTTTTTAGTTTTGTTATGAACGAAGACAAGGTCAATATGTATAAGTAATGGACTAAAAAAAAACTAATTAACGACTTTCTACTTGATAATTAAAAGAATCAATAGTGATGTTTTAATTAAAACAAAAGAAATCAATAATTATTTCACCACAACATACCTTTAAACTGGATTAAATCGAATTATATTCCACATTAAACATGCCCGTTTTGTTTTAAAATCCGGGTGAACGTCACAATATGAAATCGATTAACACACCCCGCTTTCTCAGGAACCTACTACAATGTTCCCATTCGTATCCTGATGCCAGTATTTCCACCCTCAGTATCCAGGGGTGTTTACAGGCGCATGCACCAATATATTTAACTTAAAACAAGTGTAGGTATGTTCTTAAATCGAAAAAAAAACAATGACACTAATCTATTCAAACAAACAAACAAAACGAACGGAAATTCCATTCAAATGAAAACTATTCGAAAAGACCGAAATAATAAATCATGATTATTAAATGATTACTTACTCAATTTTTGATATAAGGGTGTCGTATAGGGTACGTTGTTGGCAAGAAAATATTCAGAAAATTTGAACTTGAAGATAATATCGTGGCGACCTTCAATAAGCATTGATCACCACCGCACCGCGTAAACAGGAGAGTTCTGGATGTACGCTCCGCCCAGGATCGAATATAAAGGTTGAAATTGAAAAAAACAAAACAACAACAAAACATACTATAACGACAAAAAAATATTTTTATTCATAAATCAATATATATATATATAAATATATGGAATTGAGGACTAATTTAAGCGACCTACGGAAATCATCAATAACCACCCCTCATATACTAATGCGGGTACATTTATAGTAAAATTATAGGGAGGAAGTAGCTGTCAACCCTATAAAACAAGCATATGATTGAAAATATTCCAACATATTCTACTAATATACAGAAATAAAATCAGTTTCCTGGAAATACTTAGCTTAGGTTTCAGCTTTTAATTACTAACGATACTAATTGAAACAATACGATGCGTTTTACGTATTTTAAATAATATTTTTGATAATTACGAGTTAGGAATCTTTAAAATTATATAAGTATTGGCCAAGAAATAGTATATATTTGAGATAAATTTTGTTATCATTAGCTGTTATCAAAATTTCTGTATTTAACAAATGTTTAATAACAGTTTTCTAATCCTTTCCCCAATGAACTTTACCTATAAAAATGTTACATGACAGATAAAAATTTGTATTTTTAAAGAATTTTAAATATTTTACTGAAACGTTGAAACCCAAAAAGATCATAATTGATTGGTGTCTCTAACAATAGACCCTTTCTAAACCAGGTAGAAGGTATTGTTGTCCCTTCTTTTGTTTGTCCTATATTTCAACCACATAGAAAAAAAATACAATACTACCCCGTCATACAAATTTAGATCTCATTTTTTTATCAGTTGGATTATTAATAATAAAAAACGTATTAGGCTATATTTGAAATCGATTTTTTATTCATCAGAATGGAATAATTTATACAACAAAATGGTAATTTTTGTTTGTCGAACGTTAATATTATTTTGATAGGTCTTCCAACATGAACAAGATGTGGTATATTTTCTCTGAGGATTGATATTTAATTTTTGCCAGGCATTGTTCCAGTTATCAATCGAAGAAATCTTTAAAATGACCTAAATTGTTATTCAAAAATTTGATCTTTTAAAGGTCGACTATTTATCATTTATAGTTTTGTGTGTTTATTGAGGAGACGGAAAATCCGCTGCAATTTCGTTTGTTATAAAAACCACTTTATTTATAAATTTATCCTTTTTTTTTAACTTATTGTCACTTATATTTACTTGATTTGAATAAAAAAATTAACCAAATGGACATTTGGTTAATAAATAGTTTTTTATAAATTTAATTAATAAATTCGTTTAGTGCACTTATGAAATTTCTAGTTATGTGGTGCCTGTGGTGATATCAATAAAAGAAAATAAACGGATGAATAATACGTCGCTCATTAAGAATAATAACAAACCAAGTCCGATGTCCAATCAACTAAGATAGTAGCTCAGTTTCCGTCAGTTCTCATACTTTCGTGGTTAAGTGCGTCAGAAATCATATTTTAAACACAATATGAATAACATTCATAAGTTTTCAATGAGAGACAATTTTGAGTTTTATACAAAAGAAGAGGAAATTATAATAAAACGCCGAAAACAGCTATTTATTCTATCGAGTATTTTGTGTTTTGCCCTTACAGTAACATTGTTCTTGTTCATATACCAGTCAACTATGGAGATTATACATTTGAAACAAGAAGTTAACCAATTAAAATATTCTATTGAAGAGTTGAGGAGTTTTATTAAACTCAACGATTTCAGTGTAAGTCAGAAATCCATTAAAAATACTCGAAGATTGAATAAAAATTTTTTTTTTAGATTCATGAAGACAATCCAATGGATACACGATTAAAACTTTTAGCTTATAACGATGATTTTGATGATTTAAATAAAGATGATGATAGTGTCCAAACAATCACAGAAACTCCAATCGAAAAACTCCGGTAATTATTCCATGATTTTTAATACTTTAATTAAGGGTTTTTATGATTTTGTTTTCGTCCCCTTTTTCAGGAAACGTCGATTTGTTTTTCAAGATCCTTTTCAACAGATCGTCGAAAATTCATCATTATTCAAGTCAGGCAGTCATCAATACCGTAATTCACAAGAAGATGAAAATGATCGTGGCGGCATTCAATTCCGGCATAGATCAGAAAATTTCGATGAAAGACGAATGCGCTATGGACGTATGCGTCCATTACCAACGGCACATTTCAGTGGAACAACAGCTAAATATATTTTAGGTCATCATAGTAATTTTAATGGAAATGGTCATTTAAGACATTTAAAACGGACTTATGTTGATTGGGAGGCGAAAAATTGGATGAAATCATTGGGCATGGAACGGCATTTTTCAATGGACGATGGTGTTCTAACAATCAACGAATCAGGATTGTACTTTATTTACGCACAAGTACTATTTTGAAATTTTGTTTTTTTTGATAATAAAAATAAAACGCAACATTTTCTAGATTTATCATTTAGATGAACATGATGTGAATGGTTTTAGAGTTTTCAGAAATGGTAATATAATACTTCAATGTACCACAACTGGACACTCATCTGAGACGGCAATGAAGGGTAATACATGCTTTACAGCTGGTGCTGAACATTTACAACAAGGCGATGAAATTAGCATTGGGGATCTATTTGATTCCCGATATTCCCTATTTGAGAATGGTAAATCATTTTTTGGATTAATCAAGCTCGGTGATATCAAAATAAAATAATCGATTTTCCGTGTATTCCTGCGTGTTTTTTTTTCTATTAATATCATCGTGTTGTGATTAAAAAATATATTTATTTAATTTAATAATATACTTATTGTGTGTTTTGTGATTTTCTATTATTATTATTATTAATAATAAAATATATGATAATTAGTGTATAATTTATTGCATTTTTTTTAATATTGTCTTATATTCTGGAATCTTGCAATATTATTATCGACCCAATCCATAGCCGCGTCTGCGTGTATATAAACAATCAACCATTGCGATTTAAAAGGGTATTTGTGGTTCAGAAATTGTCCTATCAACATCATCTATTAAATTTTATCTTAATGAGTTATTAAAAGGTAAGTCTAAACGTTCAATTATACCACAAAATTCTCAATTTAAATTTTTATATATGCAAAACATAAATCTT
>JAZBHA010000900.1:9403-34839 GCA_037464855.1 Iselma pallidipennis | reverse complement strand
GTCGACCGTTTTTAAAATCTGTGTTGCTATTGATTTAATATTTGGATGGGATTTCTCATAATTGATTAAATCATTCAACATCAAATGGCCACTTTCTTCTTGTAACATGACACAATAACGTTTGGCTAAAACAATAAACAATAAACAAAAATGAATAGAATACAGGGTGATCCAACAAAAACGACAAACGTATGTCTATTCTTTCTCCTATTGACATATTAAAGCGGGCTACGCACTATCTGATTTGTCGGGTCATCAGGTAGCCAATGAGCGACGAGCTACAAGGTCAGATACGTCAAAGATCTGAAACGCACCATTCGTAAGCAGAGACCTACGTTTTGTAATTTTTTTTTGGATCACTCGGTATTTGTTAGAGTAGTTATTACGATTTTTGGTGCAAACATGATGTATCGCCCATACAGCCCATAATTGTACTTGATAATCCATACGAACATTTAATAATGGAAAGAATGGACGAAAACTCCGGTAAGCTACCATTTCACTATCTGGTACTTTCCATTGATTAATAACAAATTCTAATTTATCCAACATTTCCAATCGACTATAACAATCAATTGCCCATACATTTTGACCATCCGAGGCTAAATGTGCAACAATACCAGCAGCAAAATAACTAACATCAATATTATCACTATTCAATAATATATATAATTGTTTAATTAATGTATCCAACATTAAATGATGTCTTAAATAGACAACTTCAGCAATATTATTTAATAAACCTAATACTTTTGTTTCGATAGCATTATCATTTTCGAAGATTTGTAAAACATTTAGAAACAATTCAGCACCACCTAGTTCTAAAAAGACTTGACATGTTGGTGAACTTTCATCTGTTAGATTCCATAATGCACTCAATGTAAATTTTAATGTTATATCACTGATACGTGTTTCAACACGATTTTTAACCATTGATAATAATTTATTCATATATAATGGTTTGGCGCCTAATTTTGATGTTTCTTCAGTACTCACTTTTGCCGCCAAAATACTACATATAGCTACTGCCATACGATTCATATTTATATCATCAAATGTACATAATGCATCGAGGACAAGTTTTGCACAATGATAACGATCAAAATTGATCTCTTGTAAAATTGTATCACTACATAATGTTAATAATGAGTTTTTTTGTAATTGAAACTCATCCGGATATAATTCCATTGCTGATAATGTCAATGTTATACCATCACGTAATAGTTTCGGATGGATTTTCTTGGATAATTCACCACGTGTTAGATTGTAGAGACATGCTGTGGCTGCCATTTGAACACCGAATTTTTTCTGATGTAAACGCATACATGGTAATATTAATTTGAAGATATCTGGACGTGATTCATGATAACTGTTAGTTAATTGAAATAGATAATATAGGGCTTTTTGTATATAATTCGAACGTTCTTTATACAATTTCAATGTAATTTTGATCTGTTCTTCATTACCTAGCCCGCCAATTATTAAATGTTTTGGATATCTTTCCAAATTGATATTATTAAAGTTTGGATTCAATATAATATCATTCAATACAATACCAAGATATTCTAGATTCTTATGGGTTGTTAAAAATTGTTCAATTACATTTACCGGAATTGTATCTTTCCATCCGGATATATCTAATGATATTAATTGTTTCAATTCATTTGTTGTTTGTAAGATTTCAATGATTTCCAATTCAATATTATCAGTTAAATCTAGTTTTTCATTAAATAAACTAACATCTAAATAACGTAGATTTTTTAGTTTTAATATTGTTGAGGCGAAATTCCTGACACGTGGCAAATCCTAAAAACAAACATTTCAATTTTTGAATTTACCGCCATTATTGGTGGTGACGTAATAAAGATCTGTCAAGTGTGCACCAATAAGAATGCCCAATTTCAATCCCTACTCATTGAAATGATGTGACGTCATATTGAAGCGCCACCAAGAGGTGTCGAAACGTTGAACAATTCAAGCACTTGGATATCAATTGGTGCTGGATGACGTCACATTCTTTCAGGTTACAGTCTGCAGATCTTGAAAACGATCGGTTTTTTCTGAAAAACGATACTTACAGCAACTGAAAGACTGATTAATTGGTCGGATAGATGTAATAATGGTTGTAGATTTTTCACAAATGTTCCAGATATATCTAATTTTTCTAGGAATTTCAAATCTTCACAGATCATTTTGAAAATTAATTGATTCAATTCAGTATAGGATAGATTTAATGAACGTAGATTTTTTAATTGTGTCATTTTTACCATTAAACTATGTCTGGACATATCGATAAATGTACATTTAGAGAAATTTGCATTTACCATATTAGCAATTGACCAATCACTTAAACAATCTGCAAAAGAACCAAGAAAAAATTAACACTTTTTGTAAATTTGAACCTGAACTTGTCGGAAAAGTTAAAAATAGTTGGAGTATCACGCATAGATGGTCCTATTTGAGCACTTCAGACACATCTGTGCAGGCTTCTGACTATTTTGGACTCTAGTTGGAACAGACTTTATATGTTCGGTCTTATAATTAGCCGTTTTCTGGCAACTAATGTGGTTTGAATAATTCTCGCACGTATTCAAACGCTGGTCCGTGGTGTAGTTCAAATATTTACACGAATACGCTGTGTCGCGAAAAAACGGCTCTTGTTTAGAATGATCGGAACCTGAACGGTAACATTGATGATGTCATAGTTTCATTGAAATTCAACGACCAATAGGAATCATTAGTGAATCAAATATACAGGGTGACATCAAAGTCCGTAGAAATATCCTCATCTCGTCAATAATCAAGCACGTATCAAACTTTGATACGTACCTAGTACTCCGACACTCACTACGTATGGTAGAAATAAAGATATGTGGGTGAAGAACCACATGGCCATGGTAGCGATCAGTGAAAGTGGTAAAAAAAAACGTATTTTTCAGAATAAAAGATAACCTCTTATGAAAAAGGCAGAATACTTTCAATACTGGCCTGTTTTGAGCTACTCGTTTCTGACTATCAGCCCCTAAATGGGCGACTGATGTAAATCCTTTTTAAAGCAATAATCATCACGCCATACAGGGCGACTGCGAAATGCCTTTAAATACTTAAACTTCATCATCCCTATGGGAAATCGAGCACAATAAGGGTATTTTGAGGGGTCAAGCTTTGAATCAACTATACTAAAAGCAAAAAATCGAGCGTTTTTAGTACCAAACAGTCAGTTCTAGAGATTCAAAAATGCTTATAAATGAGGACAAATTCATCACATTTAATTATTCGTATTCGTAGTTGTTCCTCGAGTCGTGAGGCGCCCTCGAAGGTTTCGTCAACGTAAATGTGCGTTTCATAGTCACAATTTCAAAGCGTCCTCATTGTGAAATGACAGAAATTTAACATAAAACATCTTCCACTTGAGGAATGACTACGAACACGACCCCATAAAGTTCATTTTGGACTTGGACCAAGCGAATCTAAATCAATCCGAATCTGACTAACAAAGACTCTCATAAGAAACAATCCAACCGTACACAGCTTTAATCCGAATCAATCTAATCCCGGCCAATCAAATTCGTTAAAATAGTTCGGACTGATTCTGATTGATTAAGATTCGTTTGATGATAATACATATTTCTACGGACATAGATGCCACCCTGTATGTTCGCTTCGATATAGTTCGGTTAACATCGATAGTTACTTTAGTGTGCTCGTGGTGTTACCGTAAGGTTTCAGATTGGTTTCTGATCAAAAAATAAAAAAGATCAATTCCTAGTGAATTTTGGGAACAAAACATTTCACAAAAAAATATTAAAAAAATTGTAGAATTTACCTAAAATATCGCTAATGCTGACATTCTTCAAATTCACACATTCCAGATCGTTGATTTTATGTTGTTTTAGAATTTGTAAACCAATATTTGTTATTTTACAATTTTTCAAATGCACTGAACGTAATTTCGTATTATGTTCATTGAATAAATGAATTGTTGAATCAAATAATAAATTCCTATTGAGAAATTTATGTAACAATTTTTCACTAATTTCATTAATTAGAAATATCTCAGAATCACGAAATTTATATTTTTTACCATTATAATCATCTAAACTATCATTACTGCTACTATTATCATCACTATTGTTTTCCACACAATTTTCTTTATTTTCATCATTTTCTTGTTGTTGTTGTTGTTGTTGCTGCTGGTGTTGTTGTTGTTGTTTTTGTTGTACATCTATCGGTTCTATATATTTAAAAATATTATCACAAATTGTATCTAAACATAATTCTTGTAGAGTTTGCGGATTTTCATACATTTTCTTTGAGTAGAAAATTAAGAAAAGCGAATTTTCCTTCAAACAAACCTAACCTCAATATTGCACCTACAAATCAAAATCAATTAAAACCATATCATTAAATAAAATAGAGAGGAGATTAAATTACCAAAATTTCACTAAAAAAAATCAAAACATTTCACAGTTTTCCTGGAGAAAAATCAATTTTCCTCAAAAATTTTCCAAAATCCAACTGTCAACTGTCATTTATCTGTCACGGTGACAGTGACAGGCCATTTAAAGCACACCATACCCGCCATCACCAACAATAAAGCGTCACATACCTGGGACTTTTTTACGTAAAGGACTAATGAAAATTCAAATTCCGATAAAATTAATAGAAAATATTTTTATTTTCTCATAAAAGGCATTATTAATATCATCAACAACATTACACAATAATTATTTATCTATTAATGCAATGTCTTGATATCAGTTGTTGTCTTGTTGTTTGTTTTTGTTTAAAAATCATTAACTAGAGAAATTAATTAACCACATCGTTTTTGTACAGAACTATTTCACAAAACGACAAAATAAAATGGAAAAAATATTTACACGAATAACTCCAATGAGAAGAACAAAAAAAATCAATCAATGAATGAACACTTGCTATACAGAAGAAGCCAATTATTTGGGGAAAATTAACAAAAAAAAAATTGGAATAAATTAACAATAGCCAATCACAACAATTGACATTAATCAATAATAATAATAATAATAATAATAATAATATAACCATAATAGTAAAACACTTGAGAAAAACATTTGCCTAGCTATAGATTATAATAAAATATACAATTATAAAAGCGGAAGTGCTGTGTTTTTTTATTCATTTTTATAATCATTATCATCATCATCATTGTATCATTATCATATATATGTATAATAAGAATAGGAAACAATAATAAAAGAACTTGGAGAGAAACAAATTGATAATAATGATAACATTTTCCAAAAAAATTATTACAAAAAAAAACAAATACTAAAAATAAGACTAGCACTTTTTACAATTTTTTTCTTTTTATAAAAACAACCGAACGAACGAACAAAAAAACATAATTTTAATCTATAATAACGTAAGGCAAAATTTTCAAAATTTCGCCATTATACGATGGTGTATCAACCACTTCATGCCACTCGCGAAAAATTCGTCCACTATTATCATTATCACCTGTCCTATCAATATTCACATCATTACCATCACTATTACTATTACTACTATTATTATTATCATTATCATTATCAGTATTATTATCGACAACATTTTCTGAAATGCTATACCTTTTATAATTTTCACCATCAAAGTTTTTTAATAGTTTGACATCTTTTGGAATATATTCATTATTTACATTAGGCACTACATTCACATATAAACCATCATTGGTCATTTCTGGTAATTTATATTGATTACCATCACTATAATTACCATTGATATTTTCTAAATATTTTTTATGCAAATCATCCGGTGTCAATTGATTCTTATTTAATTTATTAACTAAATAATTCCGTGCTGGACAATCGGTTGATTCAACAAATTCATAAGGTTGTTGTGGTTGTTGTTGTTTATCAATATCATCAACATCAACATCATCATCATTATCATTAGTTTCTTTTAATATACATGTACACAATGGTGGTTGATTATTATCATCTCCATCATTATCATCTAGTAATACACTTTTATCAATTGGTGGTAATAATGATAATGCCTCTTCAACACTTAATGATTTAATTTTAACATTATCATTGATTCTATTATTATCATCATCATCTTTTAGGAAATCTTCATTTTTTATCAATTTCTTATTATCAGTCTCATTATTATCATCATCATCATAATCCTCTTCATCATCATCATCATCTATATCATCATCAATATGTTGTGTTGTTGATGTTGTCGTTGTTGTTGTTGCTGTATCAATATCATCAACAATAATAATCTCATCATTATCATTATTTAATAGATTTCTATCATTAATTACAGAACCGGATTCTAATGAATTTCTATCATTTATATTGATTCGATTCAATGATGATGATGATTTGTTTTTTTGTGAATTTTTATAACGATTTGAATTTGTATTTAATTTTTGATCAATTATCGAGACACGTTCAGTTAATTTAGCTGCCCTTATATTCAGATCTTCTTTAATTTTACTTGTATTACTAGCATTATTATTATTATTACTTCCACCAATCGTATTATTATTATTGTTATTACCAATTAATGGAGTTGCTTTACTTTGTAAACTAGCAATTAATTCTTGTGTTGTTTTAACTTTTGTATGACCACCACGTGATACAGCCAATTTATTACTAAATGATGTTTCAGCTTCAACAATTAAATTTTTATGATTTTTTGAACCTTTTTTACGGCCACGTTTCTTTGGTAATTGTTGTTCTAATTGTGGTTCTTCTTCTTGTTGTTGTTGGTTATCTGATAAACTTGAATTTGTATCTGCAATTACATCACGTTTTAATAATTTTGATGATACTGGCGATGTTGTTGCAGTTGTTGTTGTTGTCGTCGTTCCAGTTGCCATTGTTGTTGTTGTTAAAGTAGAATTTATCACATCTTTAAAACTTGAATTTGAATTATCGCTAAAATCAAATTCTGACGTTTGTCCATTGATTTTCGGCCGTTTTATTGATTGTTCGATTGTTGTTGTTAGTGGACGTTTCTTGGTTTTATTATTATCATCATCACCATGTTGTTGTTGTTGTTGTTGTTGTTGTTGGTGACTACCTGTTGTTGATGATTTTAAATGACCATTCGGTTCAGGTAAGAATATATTGCGCCATTTCTTTACTAATTCTTTGGCCCTTTTCGATAATGCGTCATTATCAGTTTTGCGACGTAATTCATTCACGTGTTTCCCTAATCGGGTGGTCTGGAAAACAAACAAACAAAATAATAATATATTTAAAAAGCTTCTTATTAAAAACCACCAGATGGCGTCTCAAATTTTTGATCCCCAATAGAAAAAACAGATGACAATCGACCATAGAAGGCATTTGTTTCCAAAAAAAAACAAAAAATAACAAATGACAATCAATCATAGGAAGCTTTTTTGTTTGGAAATTACATCGCCTACTCGATACAATTTAAATTTGGGCGACAAATTTCAATTGTTTCTCATAGCCTTCTCTATATCATTGATTGATTTTTGTTTCCCCTTAGCCAACTCTTGTAAAAGATTACGAAAGATCTTGTAATTCTAAAAGAATCTCAAACAATTTGGGTTTTTTGGGGGCTATACGTAAAAAAAAAAAACACCCAAATCTTACCTCCAATAATTCTTTGGTAATTGTGACTTTTTCCAAAAGTGAAACAATTTCGATAACTGTTGGCATGTCGATGACCTGCAACGAACCAAATTGTTAAATTTTTTGCAATTATCTAGAAAATCACAATAATAATGATGGTAATAATAATAATGATAATAATAAAACTATTGCCAACCCACCAAAAAAAAAAAACAAAAAAAAATTTAGGGGAAAATTAATTAGAATTGAAATAGAATCAAGCCACCCATGATTGGGGTTATTATAAAACAAATGCCATTTGACATTTGTAAGATTTCCGTTGTTTTTTTGTTTTTTCTTTTCAGAGAGAGATAGAGAGAGAATTATTACCACCGTTTTTGAAATAAAATAAAATTTTCCCAGAAAAAAATCGAAAATTGTTTAAATTTTTCTACAAAAAAAAAGAATTCGTTTAATAGAATAATTTTCGATATTAGTCGCGCCGATATCCACACACACACACACATACACACACATGTATACAAACACATCGACACAGACACAAGTCTTGTCAGAGAACCAAAATGAAAATCTCCAACAAAAAACTAATTTTTTCTAATAGAATCATAAAAAATTCTTACATTATAGTTTTTGTCGAGGGCACGTAATAATCTTTGCGTTAATTCGGTTACGTTATTCTGCATTTAAATATATGTTTAAATCTATAAATTTGTATAATATTGATATAAGAACTTGGTAGAGTTCTGTCTTGGTGTAATGGCGCAGGTACATTGCGCTTTGTACAATCTACTCGTCTACACTGTGATGAAACGGGGAACATGGTGCACCCGAAACAACTGAGTGGGGGGATGTCGGTCTCATGCGAACATGTAAAACGATTGTTGTACGCATGCGCAACAATCAACCAACCACATACCAACATAACAACAACAAATTACCCTAAACTCGTACCTAAACAAAATCAATTTTTAAACAAACTTATTAAATTAATTCCAAGTTAAATGAAACTAGAATAGGTCGAGATTAATAGAAAATTTATTAAATAATCGTCGAATCATATGAATTTCAATGGAGAACGGCTAAATTGCGCACGGGTGTTGTCGATTACTGGGGACAATAATTATTAACTAATTATCGGTTGGTAATGATTGGAAAAAGTGGGAAATTGGCGGCAAATTTGAAACAAATCAAGAGAAAAAAATACAATTTAATTTTTCCTAGTTTTTTTTTATTGTAATTCAGTGCATTTTTTACAAAATTTTTGGTATAATTTGTTGTTTTTTTCGGTGAGCTTTTGTAAAAAATAGACCAAATCAGACAAAATTCTACAAAAAAGAGGCATAAACAGTAAGATTGGAATGTTAATAAAAATACAGCACTAATAATAATAATAAAAAATAATAATAATAATAATAAAGATGAAAATATAACTAACATATTGAGAGAAAAATCAAAGAAAGAAATGAAATATGAATAATTGTATCACATTAAACATAACAAAATACTTTTTTTAAATATAAATCTAAACTATTACATAATAAGACAAAAATATATGTTATAATATAATAATTAATAATAATAATAATGATAATAATAAAACTAGCAATGAATCGGATAAGACAGTGCTCAAGCTTCTATTTTTTTTTGTTCTCCATTATTAATCAATTAATCAATCCGGAAAAATGAGATTTTCTAAATCTAGAATTTATTTACAAACAATCGTTAACAAACTCTATCGATCACCGTCCGTTCTTTTACAAAAAAAATCAAAAAAATCCTTTCTACTTAGAAAAAAAAAACAGCCTTCATAGAAACCACAGTATTTCAGTCTAAACACACATAAAATGAAATTTTTAAAATTTGTTTCAATCATTTTAAAACAAATACAAAAATTTATTTTGCTTGTTTTTGTTGGTTTAAAACGTTGTAGTACTAAAGCTACGATTCACCTTTTTACCAATTAAACGATTACTATTGAATCGATTCAATGTTTTCAATTGTTTTTGTGTTGTAATTGTATCGGGTGCAATTTGTTTAATACATTTAGCAGCTTCTTGTAATTGTTTCGATAAGATTTCATTTTTTAATTTTTCAGCATTCAATTCACGATGTAATTGTTCTTTAGTTTTCTTACCAATTGGTTGTAATGCTGGATGATGTAATAATTGTATAGCTGATGGTCTTAATATCGGATCAGGATGTAACATTAATTTAATTAAATTCAATAGATCACGATTTAATTTCTGTGGTATTTTATCGGGTAATAGACCTTGTCGTAATTTATGCCAATTATCACCGTTTTTCGGCATTGGACCACAACCAGCCGCCTCCAATATGGTTATACCTAATGCAAATATATCAGCTTTTGGTAGATTTTGATAGTCTTCATGTAATATCTCATTAGCTAAATATCTACTATCACCCTCTTCTAATTGTTGTGGATTATTGATACTGGTTACATGACCTAAATCACCGATTTTATACGTCAATTCTTCATCGTATTGTTGTTCATCCAACTCCTCAAAACCATCATCAGCTGAATCATAATTTATATGTAATTTCTTCTCTTTCGATATAAATATATTATCCGGTTTAATATCTAAATGTACTAAACCTTCTGAATGTATATAACGTAAACCTTCAGCAACATGTAATAATAATATACGTAATTCCGATTCAGTTAAAATTCGTTCTTTTATACGTTCAGCTAATGAACCACCATTACAATATTCATTCTGTATTATCATATGATTATTTTCAGCCCATGCTGAATAATAACGGACAACATGTTGATGTTTACCTAATACAGCATGTGCATAAACTTCATTTAATGCACGTTTCTCTGATGTACTACCAGCTACTGGTTTTGTTGATTTTTTTATTGCATAAATACAACCATCTAAACGATTTATACATTTATATACCGATCCAAATTCACCACTACCAATTAAATCAATTTCATGGAATTCTTGATGATATCGTGATATATTATTCTCTTGTAATGCTACACGTTTTGTTGGTTGTTCAATTTCATCAGTTATTTCCAATTCATAGGATTCATTCAAGATTAATTTTGGTATTTGTTGATAAGGTGGGGAATTTGCTACAGAACGGGTACGTTTCTTTGTCAACATCATACCTAAAAAAAAGTACCAAAAAAAAATTAATACAAATAATGCGATTGTCTATGGAGGACATACCAGTGGGTGTGAATGGATTCACATTAGCTGCCGGTTTGTTGTTATCATTCCTACCATATGAACTGGGTATACCTCGTGGTTTTTCTGTTGAAAATAACCGACTTCTTGGTGCTGGTGTTGAAATGTTATTATTATTATTCGAGCATTTTTGTAGGATGGTTTTTGGTGTTAATGGACTATCAAATAGACGTAATGCACGTACTCTTTTATATGGTGGGCTATTATTATTGTTATTATTATTATTATTATTGATAATAAGGTTGTTGTTGTTGTTGTTGTTATGGATAGGAGCTGGTGTTGAAAATTCTTCTTCATTGATTTTCGTCAAATTTTCAATTGATGATGATCTTGATGTAATTGGACTTAAATGTCGAAAATGATCATCATTTGATGATAATTCAAAACTCATCTCACAACCAGATGTTGAATTAAATTCAGTATCATCGGTATCATTGTTGTTATCAAGTTCTGCCATTTCTTTGGCTAAACAACGAACAAATGACATTGTTATTACCTATATGAGGAAATTCACTAAAAAACACGAAAAAACATAACAATTTGAAGGAAAAACACTATTTTTTATCAACAAAAACACTTTTTTTCCGATATTGTGGCCACACCACACATACACAAGAAATTTGTCGACACAACTTTTCTGTAACGGTCAAAATGAAACAATCAAATTTGATTGGACCAATCAAATTACACAGGCGAACAATACAATGGCTGACACAACAACGTGATTGGTTGATGATCGGACAGGTGTACCAACTACAACATGACTACCAACTGTACTAACTGACACGAACAAATAGTCCAAAATTTAATAAAGTGTAATAAATAAATAATTTGTTGCAAAAAAAAATAATTTAAATAAAATAATGATAAGACTCGTGGAAGTTGTGTAAGTCAAGTATTTTTCGGACAAAAATTTGAACAATTCTACGTGTACAGTTGTCCTAACCTCACTTTTTCTCTATTGTAGAAATTTGATGGTTTAATATCACGAATTGTCTAGAAATCATAGAATTTCCATAAAATTCCAACAAAATGATCAGTTTTCTAACATTTCTGTAAGTTAATTATCGATAAATTCACAATTTTTATTAAAAAATAAGATTTATATAACCTCACTTTTTTGTTGTTTTGTTTTGTTCCAGTGCCTCCTTGATTTATTCCAGAGATTTCCTATTATTGATAACAATATTGATATTAGTTACTGTTTTACTGATTTTACCAACAATTTTCTTCTCGTTACGTTTAAAATTGCAACGAAATCGTTTAAAAAACAATCAAAATAAATTACAAATCGGTATATTTCATCCGTATTGTAATGCAGGGGGTGGTGGTGAGAAAGTCTTATGGGTGGCAATACAAGCGTTACAAGAAAGGTTTGATTAACGTTTTTGTACAAAACAATAAGCCAAATAACTAAATAAATCGTTTTGTAGGTATAAGAATGCCGAATTTGCAGTATATACTGGTGATATTGAAGTAACACCATTAGAAATTTTAAATAAAGTTGAAGAGAATTTAAATGTTAAAATTGATCATAATAATATTAAATTTATCTATTTAACAAAACGTAAATGGATAGAAAGTGAACAATATCCATATTTTACATTATTAGGACAAGCATTTGGTTCAATATATTTAGGTTATGAAGCTATTAAACAATATACACCAGATATTTATATTGAAACAACTGGTCTAACATTTACATTACCATTATTTAAATATTTAGGTAAATGTTTGATTGGTTGTTATGTACATTACCCGATTATTACCAATGATATGATAAAACGTGTCTCAAATCGACAGATTATCTATAATAATCGTAGTATAATTGCTAGAAGTCCAATATTTACATATGCAAAACTGCTGTATTATCGAATATTTGCATGGGTGAGTCAATTATGAGTTCAGTCTTCGGTCGTTCATAAAATTTATGGTCAAACTAATTGATCCAAGTGTCGACATACGTTCCAAAGTCACTTACTTGACCATAAATTCAATAGATGGCACTGTATTCTACTAATTTGTGGGTTGTTTTAGTTGTATTATTTGGCTGGCCAATGTTCGGATACAACTCTAGTGAATTCAACATTTACATTGGACCATTTACAAGCATTATGGCAACAACGTTCATTACATCTAGTTTATCCACCATGTGATGTTGATGATTTAAAACATATTGAACGTATGGATGAAAAACCAAAAAAAGACATACGTATTTTATCAATATCACAATTTCGTCCAGAAAAAGATCATCCATTACAATTACAAACATTATATGAATTACGTGAAATTTTACCAAATGATCTATTCGATCAATTAAATATTAAATTAATATTATGTGGTAGTTGTCGTAATCAATCTGATTTAGAACGTGTTAAAGATTTAAAAGATTTAAGTAAACATTTAAGTTTAGAAAATAATGTTGAATTTAAATTGAATTTAAAATATCAAGATTTATTACAAGAATATCAACAAGCTTATATTGGTATACATACAATGTTGGATGAACATTTTGGTATTGGTGTTGTTGAATTAATGGCAAGTGGTTTAATAACAATAGCACATCGTAGTGGTGGTCCATTATTAGATATTATTGAAACACAAGAAGGTTCACGTTTAGGTTTCTTAGCCAGTACACCGGATGAATATGCACATATTATTAAATATATTCTATTAACTGATAATGAAGAGATTTTAGAGATACGTGAAAAAGCTAGAGCATCAGTTGATCGGTTCAGTACCCAGAAGTTCCAACAAGAATTCTTACGAGCCATACAACCATTATTTAAATAATAATTATTATTAGACTTGTTCTAATAGTGGAAATTGATCATTTTGATTATTCAATAAAATATCGATATTATAAAATGAAGCATGTAGTGTAATAACAAAGAATGATGCACCTAATACCCAAAACATAGCACCATGGGCACCAACTAGATAATATATGGGCATTGAACATAAACTGACAATACCATATAGTTGTGCAACTGTTAATTCTTTACCAAATAATACAAATCGTTTCACTAAATGTCGTTGATTCAATTTATAACCAGCATAAAGACTAGCAGCAATTGCCAATAAGACCCATGGTGATGTTATCCTATATTATACCAAAAAATTCCAGAATTATTGGAAAATTATGTGAATTAATACCAACTTACAGACAATAGACAATTAATCCAAGAAATACGAACAAATAATTGGCTTGAAAATACTCAATATTTCGCATTATACGTTTACCAAGACGTGGTATTGATGGGGGTGTTTTGAAATTTGATGTTTGCAAAAATACTAACCATGGACGTACGTTCTGTTTCTGTTGTAACAGGAATTCTTTCGGATCAGGTAATTGTGTAGGAATTGTTAGAAAACTAAATAAAAAACAATAACAAAACGAATAAAACAAAAAGTGAGGTTATGTTAATTTGGTTTTTACCTAGATAATGGGTGTTTTTGTGGTTGTTGGATTGGATCCATCTCTCCTGAAACATCTATTGATGTATCTGTTGCCATTTCCACCTGATTTTGTAAAAAAATTTCAGGAAATTTCCAAAAAATATATTTTTTAGGTTATGTTGTGGTAGTGACGCAATGAACTAGTGACGTGACCAGAGGTAACCTAGTGACGTAGTGACGTTACAAATGACAGGTCCGGCTTCAGATATTTTTGTGCCCACTCGAATATACAGTATGTCCGTTCTAAGAGTGTCCAGGTATAGAAAAACACACTTTTAATATGATAATATCTATTTGATTAGATAATAAAAATACAAACAGTCTTTTTTTTTAATGTCATACTGTTTTTTTTTGTAATTATCACAATTTTTCTCACATAAATATCATCTTTTTTTATACAATATTATTATTCATTAATTTTTCGTTTTGTTGTTCCTGTTTTTGTTGATTTGTTTGTTTCGTTTTAATACCACCAATATAGATATGATTATATTTAAAATATTCTTGGATATCTTTTAATTTAACACCATGTGTTTCTGGTAATAATATAAATGAATAGATTAAACCAGCTAATGATATAATGGCAAAGAACCATTGTAAACCGGCAACACCATTAAATAGATCTTTTAATAAATTATAATTCTGTATTGATATAAACATAATAAAATAAGCTAAACTATAAACAATACTATGTGCTAGACCACGTATTTCAATTGGAAATACTTCAGCTGTCATCGTCCATGGTACTGATAATAAACTAACCATTGATGTTATAACATACAACAGGATTGCAACAATTGGTACCCAATTCATTGTTGTGGTACCATCTTTTATCCAATATGTATATAAACCAGATACAAACATACATATAGCCATAGCACCGGAACCATAAACTATTAATGTCCGTCGACAGAATGCACGTAACATATATGTATTAATAATTGACATTATAAAACGTACACCACCAATCATGATTGATGTAAAATATGGATCGATATCGCTGCCTACTTCCTATATAAATTCAAAAATTTACAAATAAAACAAATAAGTAAAATAGAAAAGACAAACGAACACAAAAAGAAACGATAACTAATTAGGGGGTGGTATTCACATATCCCTCATATTGCCTTGAATTTGTACGCGTTCGTATAAATACCAGAACTCTCAAATACGAGACCTTGGCTATTTGCCCCCCACCTACTGTAAATATACGAGTTCTCGTAGAAATACAAGAGCATATGTGAATACCCCTATTGTTCTTTTTTATAATAGAGGATGATATATTTCGAGAAGGCGTGGACTACTGTGACGTATTTAAAATGTAACCAATCAATGTAATCGTTGAATGGTGACGTATCAAGACTACACCAATCAATGTAGTGCTTTTTAGCGCGCCACGCCCACTCAGAATTTTGATCATCCAATTAATAACATGCGGTTTTAAAAACAAAAAACTAACAGAAAAACAGCAAAAAAACAAACAAAACTAACAGGAAATAGATAAAGATAAAAATATGAGAGAGGAAAAAAATGCAAGAACTATTTATGATTCACTTACCATCAAATGACTGACAATGAGAGAGATTATATATAAAACAAATTGATAAGAAAATGGGGGTCGAGGGGCGGGGGATTATGGTACAATTTGGATTTTTATCGAATAACTCACCTCAAAGAACGTTATCGAATAGAATAAAGTGATGTAAATGCCGGAGAATTGTTGGAAAACAAACAAACCCAATAATATCAATAATGGTTTATAACCGGTAGGTTTCAAGAATTCTTTAATTTTGATAGTAAATCCTTTATCTTGTGCATTCTTGATTTGTTTCTCAGTGTGTTCTTTAATTAATGACGCCAATTGTAGTTCAGCGAATGTTTCCGACTAATAATTATAATTTTAGTAGGGTTTTTCGTATTAGCAGCGACTCGGCGTATTACAGCGGGATCGATTCGCCGCGATGGCCTTGAAGCTTTACGCATGCGTCGCTTCTTTTGTAAGAATCAGTCCATGCGCAAATGAGTCGAAAACGCTCAAACTAGACTATCTGCGCATGCCTCGGATCATTTCGCACGTTTTTGATAGTTTTGGATTCTAGTTGGAACAGACGCCGATTCGGTTCCGCTATAGTACGTCGATCAAAAAAAGAGGCTTAGGTACCTTATTTTCTGGTTGTGGTTGATATTTATTAAACCATATTAATGCTTGTTTGGCTTGTTGATTACGTTCCTTCGTTATTAACCAGGCAGGACTTTCCGGAATAAAAAAAAGTAAGATAAATGGTATGATTGCATAAATATTACAAACCCATGCTACTGTTCTCCAATTCATTAACCAGCCTTGTAAATACGCCAAAACGAATCCTGAAAGTTGTTTAGATTCGATAAGAAAGTCGAAAAAAATAGTATATGGGTATACAAGTTCTAAATTTCGATCGTCTCTTTCTCTCTCTCTCTCTCTCTCTCCCCCTATTTGTATCTAATTGTCTATCTTTATCTATTTTTGTATTATATGTATTTATAAACTTATCTATGCTAAATAGAATATGAAATTGCGTCAGATAATTCGCACGTGATATTTACAAAGTGGAACGTGTAATACACATAATAATATAAAGAACAACAGTAGGCGGTGTTTTTTTACTAGTTTTTTGATTCTCATTTGTTTTTCTCTTTTGCAATGTTAAGAAACAAGACACAATGGGCCCGTTTCATAATCAATTTTATAGTAGAGATGTAACGGATAGTTTGGCCTAATTATTCCTCTTACGCGAACAGCACGTCTTGAAAAAGTTATCGGATATCCGGTTATGATCCGGCCATTTTAGTACTCTCCGGCCGACTCCGCTATCCGGCCGGCCATGTGATGTGCGCCATTACCAGTTAAAGTTAATATAAAGTCGATTATGAAACTGACTCTAGAAATGACAAGTGACAGATATAGAAAGAGAGAACAGATATCAGTGACGCCACTTGGCTGGTGAATTTACGATGCTCTTCCTCTTTCTACATCTGTCATTTCTTAACAAGTTACGGGCCCTGTCTTTTCTATTTGACTGTAGATAGATGGCATGATAGTCGCTGCTTGTAACTTGGCGGTAAATTCAATTTTCGTTCCCTTCGTGTTTCTTTTATAGTTATAAGTTTATATTTATGATGATGAATTACAATCAAGTTGGCCTTTAGAGTTCTATTTTTAGGAGTTTTGCAAAAAAGACAAACCACCAATGATTCAATGTTGTAACCTTTGATCAGGCTTTATTATTATTATTCATTGTCGGCACTGACCTAGACTGTAAAAAGCGTGTTTTACTGAATCTTTATTATTGTACTAATCACCTTGATTGTCAACTGTTTTATAATTAGTCTATATTTTTGCAGAGTTTTTTTTTTTGGTTTGACTTAAGTCTCTCATAATTTTCAATTATTACCTATTGTTTTCAAGACATTGACGTAAACATTACTTAGCATCCTTTTGTTGTTTGAATCATTTGATGATAATGATAGGAAGTCATTTTTCTTATCTTGGTAGTTGATAAGAATGATAATAAAATCAATCATATTCTTAACTTTAACTTTGTAAAGTCACAATCTAAGTCCAGTGCATGTGAATACTCTGACGAAGCTATGGATTTAGAATGTGACTTTACAAAGTTAGAGTGGGCCCAATGTAAAAAGACTGAACCTTTTAAACCAGTGATTCCCAAACTGTACTTTACAGACACTAGAAACCGGTCCATATGCAAAACCGTTTGGGAAACACTGCTTTGTGTGTAATGTGGTTTACCTAAAGATGTATAAGCTGGTGCAAATGACATTAAGGAACCGCGCATATCAGCCCTAGCAATCTCAGTTATATAAACCATAGCTGGACTGGTTCCCCATGCTAAAATATGTTACGAAAAGAATAAACAACCCTTAAGTATCAATATTATTTAAGTTTCAGTAGAGAGATAAGAACCTGCAGCCATTCCTGTTATTATCCTGCCAATTATTAATGCGGTAACATTATCAGCTGTTGCTATAACAATCCAACCGATAACAGCTGGTATCATTGCTAATTTGATGGTATTTAAACGTCCAAAACTATCCATTAGAAAACCACAAGTCGTAATACCACTGATTGGTATTGTAATTGTGATAACACTTGCTAAAAGTATAAAATTAGAAAAAAAAAAATTAATGAGTTTTGAAAGTTAGACCCTTGTCACACGATAGGTTGTAATTACAATTTATCTGTCATACAGGACCAGGGTTTAAAAATTAGCAATTTACCTATCCAGTTGCTTTGTTCTTGTGTTATTTTCAAATCGGAACTTTCATCATTTAATTGCGGTAATAAAATAGCAGAATATGCTAACGAGATTCCAACAACAATATGAAATAATCCAGCTATTGATGAAGCTAACATCTATAATATAGAAAACTCATTAATTTAAGTTCTAATAATTAAAACAAAAAAAATTAGAATACATACTTGTGGTAATAGTGTTTTAAAATTTCGACTTTCATAACGACTAAGTGAGATCGTACTAGAAAGGATTTCTTGAAATTCAGCATCACGTTTCTTCTCCTGTTCGATTGCTTTATTGTTTTCCAAGAGACTATAAATTGTGTAAAACAAATTAGTCTAGAATTCCCTGATACAACAGTAGAACTCTACGAATTCGTCATGATTTCCTGACTACTTATCCACATTTAGATCTTTGACGGATTAATAGAGTTCTACTGTATCTCTATTAGTTGACAAATTTAGGAAGCCAGGGAGCTAAAGGCTAAAGACCAGGACATAATGCGACTTAAAAAAGATAGCACTAGATACTTGTCCTCTTTTTCTACATCTGTCCGCTCGTACGTTGCATTGTGTCTTGGCCCTAATGAATCCAAGATGTAACGCAATAAGACCCCTGTCACACGGTTAAAATAAATTGTAATTCAACCACAAGGTCAATATAAATTGTAATATTGGTATTAGTCCCGCAAGCTAAGATGGTTGGGAGCGGGAGTGCGCAATGGACTAGTAACGAAAGTGGGGATTGGCGCCATTCAAAATTGAAAGCACCAGTGGCGTGTGGATCTATACAGATGTATGATTTCTAAGCATGACGAATATTTTTAACGGCGCTACTGTAGACAAAAACACAAATCCCTCCGGAAACGTAGCGGAAATATCCGACCGTATTTAAAATCTGCGCCGAATAGTCCATCTTACATTGCGGGACTAATACCCTGATATACGGGGGTTTCACAATTACAATAAACGCACGCGCAAGGCGTAGAAGCGTCGTAGATTGTCATATGTATGCTGTGCATGTATCTTGAACAAACAGCTGATGGTAGTCATGCTGCTTTTAGATACCGCGCATGATTAGTTGACCCAATTTAGCTAAATAGAGTTTCATCGTTCATTAATTGAATATTGTATGTTGTCACATGGCAAATTGCGATCTTGGTTAAATTACAATTTATTTTGGCCGTGTGACAGGGGTCTTATCAGACTATTTCATTCTACATTCTACATCTGTCTCAATGTACGTCAAAATCAATTTATTTATTATTAGATTTTTAAGTAGTTTTACCCATTTTTAAGTACGTTCAAGTATCGAAAACAGATTTTTTCTGTTTTTTTTTGAACAACATAACAATAAAGATCACTTTCAAGATAGAGTTAAATTGAAGTGGTAATTTCAACAAAGACAAACATTTTCAATTAATAATAATTATTATTGGAAATGTTGTTGTTGCATCAGATATTTTCTTATAAATCAAGGCCTTTCAGATGGAAACATCTATGCCTGTCTGTCTAGCACAGACAATATAGTTTTTCCTATTTCCAATTAAATTCCCATACAGTCTAGGCATATCCTTGGATGTTAATAATTTAATTATGATTAATAACACTAATAAAAAAAGAATTGATGTTAATTATAATCAAGCTGGATATAAATATTGGCATAGTGATAACACAATAAAATCTCAGATCGAAAAATACAATAACTTCAAGGATTCTCTTTTTATTTAAAAAAAAGTTCCGATTGGGATTCCAAACTGTTTATTATATAGGGCTTAAAAAAAACAACGCAACTGGTTCAATCTAGTATGTGTCGTTGGTAACTATAGGTCTGTTCCAACTAGAATGCAAAACTGTCAGAAATAGTCCGAGACATGCGCAGTTTGAGCGTTTTAAACTCATCTGCGCATGCGTCTGACTGTTTCGGACTTCTGCCTGATAGTTTTGGATTCGAGTTAGAACAGACCTAATATGTTATTTTTGGGTAGAGAACAAAGCCTTTTAGATTAACGGCTTTTTCCGCCTTTAATTACGTCAAATTTGCCCCAATCAACATGTGCCAGAATTGAATGCTTCGAGGACAAATTAATCGTAGATAGATTGATTAATTTTTTTTTTAAGACCCGCTAATTTAACGATGATTCAAATAGTAATAATAATTGAAGAAATGCAGTTTTAATTTAAATCAATAATAAACAAATTAACACAATTAAAAAGAAGAAAAAGATAAAACTTGTAGGCTTTTTTTAAAAATAAATATAGTCTCTTTCCCATAAAATAATGATAATAATCTTAATTATATGTATATGTTGAACGTTGCGTTATTTGATATCAACAATCATCACATCCACCTGTTTCGCCAGGGCCGTACTTACGTACAGACGCTTAATGTGCCCACCTGAAGCCCCAAAAGTTAAAACTGATAGAAAGTTACTTAAGTTCATCGCTGTATGTCATTTTCAAGCTATACTTTAAATTTTGTGCTTTCAAATGAGAGTGGCACACGTGTGCGATGTATGGTGGTGTCCACGGAGCTTCAACATGTACGTACCCTTAGACTCATGTTAGACCAAGCGAATCTGAATCATTCAGGATCAATCCCAAGCTGTTTGCCGAATTTGATTGGTCGGTACTGGATTGATTCGGATTGAAGCAGTGTGATGTCGACGTGGCAGGAATCTTGGTCATTCAAATTCAGATACGCTTGGTCCGATATGGGTCATGGGTCTTATGTGGTGGTATAGACCGAGCTTCAACATGAACGTACCCTTATTTTGGTTGAGGGTCTCGCAATTGAGTACCGCCTCCGGCCACAATAAGGGTAAGTCCGGTCCTGTGTTTCGCGTTATTTATGGATAGGAAAAAAAATACTACTTACTTCAAATTGTAACAGCTGCCCCTGTAAATGCGTCAAAGAAAAAAATAACAAACAATTAATCAATCAATTACTTAATTAATTAAGTAATAAAAAATGTGTGAATAGTTTTTTATTAGATAACATTGTTTAGTAATTCAAAAATTAATAATCAAAAATTTTTCCAAAAAAAAGCGACAATTTTCCAAAAAAAAACACAAACTTACCCTACAGTATCCATTTTTGTTTTTGTTGGGAAATTTTGGAAAATTTGCCTAAAAAATGTTCAACAAGAATGCTATAGAATCGCGTCGACAATTGAATGTTGTCGATTTAATTGAATTGAATGAGTCGATTTTGTGCCTCCCACTATCTGTTTAACATTCAAAAAAAAAAAAAACAAATCAATTTCTGTTATCGGCAAGTCTCTCCGTTTGTTATCAGATAGAATCGCGATTTTTCCCCACCGACGTCTATACGTTTAAATCACAAAATCAACAACTATTATGTAGAATTGACTTAACTAATCGTAGATTAGCAGCGACTGAGTCGCGAATATTTTTTTTTTACTTAAGTTAAGTAGTGGGGCAGGATAAGTAGGGAGTTTTTGCTAGAGAAAGTCCACAGGATAATGTAATTAGAAAAAAATTTATTATAAAAAAATCTATAAATTAGTTGTTTCTAAACGTTAAGTAATTTTTGTGATTTCGTTACAGATACAGGAGGATGGTTTTCTTGGATTTCCCTTGGATTTTCCTCATTTTTCTTCAATAAATATAGAGTGTTTGATTGGAAATAATTTTCAATATCTTTTAATTTCGTATTGAATGTTTCTGGTAGAAAAATCCATGTAAATATTGTACCAAAACCGATCATTACAGCAAAATAATATTGTACACCAACAATACCATTGAAGATACGATTAAAATATGGGTAAGTTTGTAATGATAAGAACATAAAAACATTTACCAATGCAAATATTAGACTATTTGCTATACCACGAATTTCCAATGGGAATACTTCAGCACTCATAGTAAATGGTACCGGTATAACACCCAACATTGATGTTAAAACGAAAAACAATAAACATACCATTGGTATCCATGTTAGATTAGTTGTACCTAAATGGTAAAAATTGGTAATTTTTCAATTTAGAAAACAATTAGAATAAAACAATAACCTTGTTGATTCAATTGTGTAAAAACTGCTGATATCAAAATTGATAAACCCATACCAAGATTACTCAGTAACATCATTGGTCGTCGCCGGAAATGACTTAAACAATATGTATTTACTAGTGACATAATTAGACGGACTATACCGATAAAGATTGATGCTAAATATGGATTCAAATTAGTACCAACAGCCTGAAAAATACTAATAAGTAACATCTAGATTTGTCAAACTATAGAAATTTACCCCACACTCAAATAGTGGCTAATTGCATCACTTTGTCTACCAAACGATTCTGGTTTTGAACCATCCGAATTGATAGGGCGCTTGTACTTCTAACGTCTAGATGGCACCACCTGTTTTGCGTATTGCCAACGTATCCGTTATGCTCTAAACAAGTGGTGCCATCTATACGTTAGAAGTATAAGCGGCCTATCAATTCAAATGGTTCAAAACTAGAATCGTTTACTGGATGTAGTGACGCAATTTCCCACCATTTGAGTGCGGGTGAACATGGCCCATTACGGTGTTGAGGGTGTTCGGTAATTTGGAGCAGGTCTAGAGCTTATTGAGTACATTAGACTTGCTCCATAATATCGAATATAGTTTGACAAATCTAGAAGCTTTAAACTTCGCGACCTGTTCGATTACCTGGAAGAAACTGATTGTGTAGAAGAGGAATGTGAAAATTCCTGAAAACTGTTGAAAGAAAAATACACCAGTTAATATAAATAATGGTTTATATCCAGTTGGTTTTAGGAATTCTTTAAAATTATTATTTGTCTTTTCTTTTGTACAAGATTGTTTAAACATTTTAATTTCATAATCTTTTTGTAATAAACCAAATTGTAAATTTGTTAGATTTTCATGGGTTTGTGGTTGATTCTTATTCAACCAAATTAATGATTTTTTTGCATCATCAGGTCGTTCTTTTGATATCAACCATGATGGACTTTCTGGTATGGTAAAAATCAATAAAAATGGTATGATGGTATAGATAACAGCTATCCATGCAACAATACGCCACGATAAGAACCAAGCTGTTAGAAATGTCAAAACCATACCTTTAACAGAATTTTTCTTGAACAAATTGATAAAATTTCACATTTTTCCCACAATTCAGAATGCTTACCGACAGATGCGAGAGTTGGATTTAGAGCGATTAAGGAGCCACGCATATCAGCTCGGGCGATTTCTGTAATGTACACGATCGGAGGTCCGGAACCTAGAGCTGAGATGATTATTAGGATTTCAGTGAAACACCGGTGGTTGTATTTTCTAGTTTTTTTTTTGGGGCCAACGTTTCGTCACCGTGTGGTAACTTCTCCATGGCGAGAAAATCACACCTAAGTAATAGACTAGCTGAGGCCCTGAAGAAGCTACCACACGATGACGAAACGTTGGACCTAAAAAAGTATAGTTGTTTACCAATTGAGACACCTGTAAAGATTCGTCCACATAGCACCCACCAAAAATTTCGACTTAATGCAATCACCACATAACCAATAATGCCCGGTAATGCTGCCAGTTTAAGTGTTGTCAAACGACCAAATCGATCTGCTAAATAACCAGCTAGTATTGTACCAATTCCTGTTAATGGTACAATACTAGCAATCCAAGAACCTTGTTCATCTGTTATGGGAAATTCTTGACTTTCTTTGATTTGTGGTAGGAAAATAGCGGAATAAGCTAATGTTACACCAACTACTACATAATAAGAGCCTGCTATTAATGCAGCAGCTAACTAGAAGTGTTTAGTACTATCAGTCAAAAGAATACAGCAACTAATTAAAAGCCTTACTTGTGGACGGAGTGTATGGAAGTTACGTTCTTCATATTTTGTTAACGATATACCACTACCCAGACTTTCGAAATATTTATCATTAATTTGCTTGTCATCTAGTAAACGATTAGTACTGATAAGGGATTCGATCAATTATTACCAAAAAAATTTGAACAATTCATTGTAAAATACTTACTTTAAACTACAACAACTAGCACTAGAACAGAAAAAAAATTGAATAGAAAACATTAAATGATATCCGGCTCTAAGGACCATTCATTGTATATATATTGTATGTAAATATTAATCAATTTGAATGGCACATGGTATGAATGGCACATATCCAATAATTTTTGTTGTTTAATTCTATTTTTAAAAGGAAAAACAGCTGACTAGTACCTAAGCAAAACAAGCAAGGTCAAAAATCGATATTTTATATTTAGTCTTGATAGTTTCAAGCCAAAAATTATTGAATTATGTTAGGGGCAAGTCGCCAAAAAAAGTTTGTCGTTTTGATGACTTGGCGAATACAAAGGTAAATATTAATTATTAATTATTATTATGGACGACTTACCTGATTGGATCCATGATTTGGATTACCTATTAGTTTTTTTAATTAGTTGGATATTGTTGTCTAGTATTTTCAAGTTCAAGTTTTCTTATCAGTAAAACATGTTAGTAACCTTCAATACGCATAGTAATAGATTAATAGTTAAAGACTGATGATAATTGATTTTTTCCGATATATGATGTGTTATTTGATACGTCAGACGTTTCTGTCCCCCTCATTTTATGAAATATGTTATAGAAAATGATATAATGATGATGATATAAGCGTTGTCATTGGGTCAGTGGCGGAGGTAAAGAAAAAAAAACACACGAACATATCATTAGTAGAGTTCTTTCGTAGAGCATACGCTAAATCCTATTAGAAGAAGAAGAATAAAGCGGCTTACTGACAGGTCGGAGCAATTTGCCCGGAGCAATTTGCTTCGTCCTGTCAGTGACCAACGGCAAGCAGAGCAAGAAATTCAACGAGCAAAATAAAATTTAATCCACAAGATTG